>CATIWQ010261443.1:0-14768 GCA_949673415.1 Euphorbia schlechtendalii | reverse complement strand
TCATCCTATAAATTAATAAATCACATAAACTAAAAGTATTAGTCCAAAGACAAATTGACAAATCATTGTATCTGAACTAAAATACATTAATTTATTTATGATTTTAATTCGGTTCGGTTCTCGGTTTATTCGGTTTTTTTTTCCAAAAACCGAGAACCAAACCGAAAATCAAATTATTCACATGTATGGACCAAGAACCGAACCAAATTAATTCGGTTCGGTTCGGTCCGGTCCGGTCCGGTTCGGTTCGCCGGTTCGGTTCGGTTTTTTTGGTCTTTTGCTCTCCCCTAGAGCAGAGGGTAATTTCGATTAATTAATTGTACATTATAATTTTATTACCCATTTTGTTTATTTCCCCATCACTATGCATATTTAGACAAGTAGTTTATCTAGCACCCATTTTCTATCCATGTAAGCTACAAACTATTATGTTTGTTAATTATAATTAATTTCTCATTTCACTAAAGCATAATAGAGTAAGAATATGTAAATATACGTACAAAAAATTAATTTGTAGAATGTAAATAAAGTACGTACCTTCAATTAAGTAGATATTAGTGTTAATCCTACAAATTGCAAAAAAAAAAAAAGCAACATTAGCTTAATATTTTACATTTACACTAACAAAATAATAACAATTATAGATTAAAAAAATTACCTTGTAGATGGAGAATGATTAATTAAGTTTGATGGGTGAAAAAAATAATAAAAATGTAAGCAAAACAAAACAAATGAAATGTAAGAAGTTAGAAATGAGATAGGTTGAAATGGGGAGTGGGGGGGATGGGTCAAAAAAATTGCCCACTACTGGGCAAATTTTTTGCCCAGCAGGTGGTGGCGTGGGAATCTCTCCCACAGGAGAGATTCCCATGCCAGTGTGCTGTAGTCGAGGCAGCAGTGTCTCGACTGTAGCTCATTGAAAACGGGCCTGAGGGGCCCGTTTTCAGTGAACAGCGACCGGGTGGCAGAAATGTCACCCGGTCACTGTTTGCATGTGATTTTTTTAAATACTTAAAAACTGGACTGACAGTCCATTTTTCAGTGCAGATTGAAAAATGGACTGTTAGTCCCGATTTCATGATGGTTAAATATGTACCTTTTGCCAACATATTTCTTAACCCAACCTTTCATGTTTACAAATTTTTTTAACTAGCATTTTTTGGGGCCATTTTCCCTGGTTTTTGAGTAAAATTTAATTAATTGATAGCTAAGCAACTAATTAACATATTAAGAAACAAACTGATAACAGAAAACTAAAGCCTTATCTTGGCGAGCTTCTTTTAATTCATATACTAGGACTTTTTATATCTTATCTTGGTCAACTTCTTCTACTTCCAAATACTAGCACCTTGGCATAGGCCGAGCCCAATCGTACATAGCTAAAAAAAAATAGCTAAACATGTCCCAACTTAGGTTTTGGTGGCCATGTTGCCCTCCCCTCAACCAGGTTTCATAAAGAAAAGAGAAATACAAAAAAAATATTATATTTAACATAAATAATTATTATTTTATGCACTACTTAATTTACTTTTTTATATTATCAAGGTTTTAAATTTTCATTTTTATCACATTGTAATTATCTTGTACTTACATAATCACATTTTATACTTATTTTATATTTATCTCATAGTTATGTTAAATCAACGTAATTTTATTATATTTTTATCATGATGTTATTATAATTTGTTTATAGTATATCTAGTTGATGTAATCATGCTTTATTTATGTGTTTTTAGTCTATTTTTTGTGTTTTAATTTATTTTTAATATAACAAATTGCTATCTTATAGTTATTTTAATAAAAAAAATCACATTTTATAGTTATATAATATTAATTCAAATTGATGCAATTTTATTATATTTTTACTATAGTTTACTTATAATATGTCTAATTGATATAATTGTGTTATATTTATATGTATTTTAATTAAATATGTGTTTTAATTTAATTATCTGACAACTATAAAAGAACTATAAAACAAATATGTATCAGTGAAAAAAATTCGGAAAAAGTATAACATCATAAATCTTGTTTTGAAGAGAAACATAATGATGATAAAAATATTCTAAAGCGAGATAAAAAAATGGATTAAGAAGAAATAAAATGATAAGAATTAATTTAGATAATATACCCTCTAAATGAATTATAAACAAATCTACTAACTACGATTTGAAGAAAATCGTACATAAATGGGCTATTTCTTCCAATTTTTCAAGCTTAACCCTTGTTTTGTTGTTTTTTTAATTGCTCGCATTTCTTTAAGAAAACCACATGGACAACCAGAAAAAGGTTGGCACACTATTTTATAATTTGTAAAAAAAACGTGGGACATTTTAAAATTTTTTGATTTACTTTAATAAGTTATTGGTAAATCAAAAAGTTAATAAAACTTAAATTGTGAGGACCTTTGACTAATTCATAAACTATAAATGAATTACGTAATTTATATTTTTTTTCCAAGTCCGAAATAGCTTAAGCAACACAGGAGAGAGGTGAATACAGTTACTTGGTTCTTTTAAAGTTTATAAAAATTCCTTTTCAAGTTTAGTTTTTAGATGCGTGTTGAGTAACTTGTGTTGAGTGCAAGTCTAAAAACTATGAACTACTTAGCTTCACTGATTTAGTTTATCTTCAATCTCTGCTAAGTTCTTTACTCAGCTTGGATTGGTTTTTCAAGCTTAACTTAGAAAATAGAGAGAATGATGAATGAGCCAGACATTATAATGACAAACGACAAACGTAAGAAACTTCAACACCTGAGATTTTATCCTAGTTCGACCTCGGGCCTACTTCCAATCCCCGGATTCCTTCCTAAATTTAAACCACTAGTGTTTCTTTCCTTCCTTAGGAAGAGAAGTCTTTATAGTGGGTAAAACTGATTACAGAAAGTATATTCCTTTCTAACTACCTCTCAATCCACAATTTATGTACCCTTCCTAAACTATCACTCGGATTTGAATAAGAAATATCGAACTAAGGATGTTAACTTATAAAAATTGTTGAATCATTTTACAATGTTAAGGGTAAAGAGGGGTAGAGGATTGGTTCGAAGAAAGGGTAGGTGTAGTGGTGTTTTGTACATTTTGAGGAGTAGAGGTTGGTTTAGATTTTACATGTGAAGGAATGCATGAATTTTAAGTATTTGGAGGTGGTGAAGAATGGGTGGTCTTTTCTTTGAAATTATTTGGTAAAGAAGAGATATGAATAGGGGAATTTACAAGAGAAGAATTTTTAAGAGATGTACTTATAGAAGAGTTTGGTATTTCAAAATTTACAGATGGAGGTTGTTCAGGATTTATAGAAGATTTGGGTGAAGGATTTTGATGTACGTTTTGGTTGGCTATTTGACCCAAGGATGGGTCAGTCTCAAGTAACTCAGCCTGAGTTGGAAGTGACTTAGTATTTTGAGTGTGAAGGGAGCTTTAGATGTTTTCCCCAGGAAGAGCATATTCCTCCTAGTTTATGACCTCCATGTCATTATAATCCTCCTCGCTACTAACTATTTAGGTTTTTCTTTTAGTGCAAGTTTTGGCAGTCCTTTTTCTCTGAACGCCCTTTGCTTTGGAATTCACAGTTCCCTCCTCCTTAGCAACTCCAAGACTTATTGTTTCCAAGTCCTCTTTTACTTTCTTAGAGCTTCCTTGGAAAACTACCTCTCTAGCCTCTTCAAATATGCACTTTTTCTCACGTAGTCCCTCACTCAACTCCCTAGCAGACATATTCTTGATTTTCTCCACAATGTCAGGAGGAGGTAGGAGTGAAGACGTGGTGGCAGCTGCAACCTCTTCTTCTTCTTTTTGCCTCACTTCAGCTTCCCTCTAAGCACAAGTCTTCAACTTTAACTTATTTCTCCCTTTGGTGTGAGTTTGGCCAAACACATCTCCTGCCCTTGCTTTTGCTAGGCTGGCTCTCACCCTTTGAGCCTTAGTCTTAGCCTTTGGGCTGGTGGGAGTAAGAATGGTTGAACCTTGATCTAGCTAAGTAGAAAGAGGAACATCATCACTTTCCTCACTAACCCTTCATAGTCCACTACAAACGCTTCTTTGTCCTCCTTATGTACATTTGCAAGAAACACTATTAGTTCCACTCTCGCCTTCTTTAGCTTCAAGTCCTGGACCTTGGTATATTTGGTGTTGACTTTCTTGTTCTTAAACTTGCGGAAGTAGTTGAAGTCCAAGATCTTCTTCAACAAGACAATAGTCTCTCTTGGTCTATCAATGAAAGAAGAGATATCCATCCTCACAACTTTCATGATTGCAGTAATCAAGTACCCATAATGGTATAGGGTAGTAACCTCCCATCATTTACGTTTCAAACTCATTCTTCATTTGCTTGCTGAACTCTTTGCAAAGCTTTTCATCAGTTACTCCAAATATAATATCATCCACATAGATTTGTACAAGTAACACATCTTCCTTCTTTCTTCTGATATACAGAGTCATATCTGCTTTTCTTCTTTCATAACCTTTGCTAAGTAGGAAGTAAGTCAGCCTTTCATACCAAGCACAAGGTGCTTACTTCAATTCGTAGAGAGCTTTCTTCAGTTTGAAAACAAGCTCAAGATTCTTCACATCTTCAAAGCTTGGAGGCTGGTTCACAATGAGAATCTTTTTCCACCCATGGTCATATGTTAAACAGGAGCAAAGAGATCAAGGTGGAGGAGCTCCAATGGTCTCTTAGTTACTACATTGTTTATAGATCAAAATGACTTTTTCACTTTCTTACCAAGTTGGCAAGCTGAGCAAAGGTTATCTTTCTCAAAGCTGATACTAGGTAAACCCACAACTAATTTCTTTTTTACCAACTTAGAAAAATTGTTCATATTTATATGATTCAACCTTCTATACCAAAGCCACGAATTATCCTCCTTAGATACAAGATAAACATTAGTGGAGCCTAGTGATAAATCAATCATATACACATTATCAATTCTAGGAGCAAAAAGTATAGATGAGTCAGTCTTATAATAAATAACTGAGCAACCTGCTGAGTTGAATGTAACCCTCCTGCCTTTATCACAAAGCTGGGCTACGCTTAGCAAGTTAAACTTAAGTCCTTTGACCAAAGACACCTCTTTGATTGAAGGAGAAACTTCGACAATGTCGTACCAACAACCTTCCCTTTTTGGTTATCTCCAAAGCTTACACTCTTATTTCTTTCACGCTCTAGTGAGATGAACTGACTTTCATCTCTGGTCACATGCCAAGAGCATTCGATATCCAAACACCACATTCTAGTATCATCAGTGGATTTTAGGCTCACCTGCAAAATAATTATGTTTTCTTAGGTACCCATGCTTTCGAGCTAGGTCCTCCCTTATTAGTAGTGCTTAGATTAGTCCTGTCATACTCGTCAGAATAACCATTTTTATGCCTACACATTAATGTGACATGTCTAGCTTAACCACAAAAACCACACACCACTTTTGTTTTGGGTTGGCTCACTTTCTTCTCTTTAAAGGAATTATTCCTTTTAGAATTGCAAGTTTGGTTACTCAAAGATGGACTGTTGGTTAGAGGAGGAACCCGTTCCTTCTTTAAAGCTATCATCTTAGTAGTCAAATCATCTAATTTCTTAGTGAAATTGCTATTATGACATTCAGGATTTTCAACTTTTTCTTAAAGAAAGTGGATATCAAGATATAAGGAAGTAATCGTATCTTCCTGATCTTCACTTCTCCTCACTAGCTCTTTGATGTTTTTTCCAAACTTATTCAACTTCATCACATCAAAGAGTACTTGGGTGAACTCTTCTATTGATAAAGGGATTTCAGGATGTACCTTAGTTTGTGCATTCTTCCCTTTGTTTTGCTCAGCTTCAGAGTCATCAATGAATGAATTATTCTTGGAAGCAGAGGCTGAGCTCTTGCCCCTATCATTTTCAATCGCCATTAAGTAGAGATTGGCGGAATCAGTTGCTTCTTCATCTGATGATGATGATTCCTCGGAGTCGCTCCATGTGGCAGCAAGTGCCTCCTTTTTGTTTGCAAACCTCTTCTTGAATTTGTCCTTTTTGGATTTAGGATAGAAAGATTGAATATGAACCTTCTCGCCATAACCAAAACACTTGATGTCCTTGTTGCACTCCTTCTTGGATCTTTCCTAAGCTCCATACCGATGCTGAGTTAGCTTTGTTTTGCTAGGAAACTTCTTCTTGCTGAATTCCCATCCATCTTCATGAAGAACTTGAATTTCCTCATCAGAAGTGCTATCTGCTTTTCTGAATCACTACTGGTTAATTCTTTAGATGAGTCATCCTTCAAGACAATGGCTCTGCCCTCTTTCGCCTTACCTTTCCTCCTTTTGGAATCATCTATATATCTCCTCAAAGACATCTCCCGAGTCAGCAAGGTGCGTATCAGGTCATCGTAGCCTTAGGTCTTAAGGTCGTGAGCTTCCTCGATGGTGCTCTTCTTGGCATCCCACTCAACAATGAGAATTCTGAGAATCTTTTTCACCATTTCTTCTTTGGTGAATTCTTTACCCAATCTTTTTAGTTCATTAATGATATCAATGAATCTAGTATTCATGGATTGATACCCATGCCGGAGCCCATCTAGAACAGCTCATACTCGTGGAGCATGAGATTGATTTTTGACTCCTTAACCTTTTCAGTTCCCTCGTAGGTGATCTCTAACTTCCTCTAAATTTCTTGCATTGTCTCGTAGCCCGAGACCCTATTAAACTCTAAGATCTAGTGCACAATGTAAGTAATTGATGTTTGTCGCATTCTCTTTGAGAAGCCTCAACATCATCATAATCCTCTAGGTTAACTAGAACATGTACCCCATCCCACACTATAGTGGGAATTCTAGAGCCTAATTCTATTGTGAGCCATGCTTGCATTCTTTGGGAATGGATGAAGTTTTTCATGCGATTTTTTCAAGATGTGTAATGTTAGCCATCAAATAGTGGAAGCTTGGTCATAAAATTTCCTTCTTTGAGGAGTGTTGTTTGCCCTAAGCCAGAACTGAAACTATTATAAGCCTTTCGGATCTTTAACTCTTAGGTAGTGAGTCTAGAAGCTAGGCACTTGCTCTGATACCACTTGTTGACCCGCTTTAGCTTAAATAATCAAGCAGGGGGGGTGAATGAGATTACTTGGTTCGTTTTAAGATTTATAAAAATCAATTCCAAGTTTAGTTTTTAGATGCGTGCTGAGTTGAATATGCTATGTACTTGAGTCTAAAAACTATAAACTACTCAACTTCACTAATATAGTTTATCTTCAATCTATGCTGAGTAAACAACTCATCTTGGATTGGTTTTTCAAGAGAAATGAATAAACTAGAGAGACGATGAATGAGCCAAGCACGGTATAAGCAAGTAAAAGGTTTAAGAAAGATAACACCGGAGATTTTATCCTGGTTCGGCCCCTAGCATACCTCCTATCCTCAAATTCCTTTTCGAGCTTTAATCCACTAGTGGTTTCTTTCCTTCCTTAGGTGACGAAGCCTTTATAAGGTAAACCAAATTACAGAAAGTACCTTTCTTTCTTTCTACCACTCAAACACAATTTAGGTACCCTTCCTAAACAATCTCACATATTTGAATTGAAAGTTTGGGAATCAAGGATTTCAACTTATAAAAAGAGTTGAATCCTTTTACAACATTAAAGCTAATCCAATTTTTCTCTAATACAAACAGATGGGAAATTTGGGCGTTTGCTTTAGATTGTTTGAAATTGGAAATTCTGAATGCTAGGATTGCTTGGACATAATTTTCAGCTCAAAAGAAATTCAAAATGATTCACCAAGTTTGAAAGTTTGCTTCAGTCTTCTATTTATACTTGGAAGAGATGGAAGTAGCTGTTGCAAACTTCTCTTCCTAACTTGTTCTTTAATTTCTCTTCTCCTAACAGTTTTCGAATTTGTCAGTTTGAAATAGATTCAAGGACATTTAGAGACAATGAATATAAATGTTGAAGCGTGAGATTAATCCATTAATCTTGATGCGTTAAAAACTCATTTCTTCAAGCAAATCTGTTCTCAAAGAGAGGCTCGTGAGATGCAATGTGGAAGCTTGTGATTTGTCTGGTAGTTGACGTTGCAAAGTGGCATGGAGACACTAGAAAAAAGACGCTGGTCAGAAGATGCCTTTATCTTGGACGCTAGCGAGGAATCACCAACATTTCATATTGACACCTTTTGGTTGTGAGGATCACTTGAATATCTTCTTTAATTTCAATGTTTTTTACCTGAAAAGCATCAAAATAATATTTCATCTCTCACAAAAAAAGTTAAATGCACACGTGTCATATTATTTCTAAGTGTCAAAGAACTCCGCTTTAATAAATAAAAGCTACACAGCTTCGTTGAGTCTATATCTCATAAACTATGTAATACTCAGCCTAACTCAGCTTTTCTTACTCTATGCCATAACTTAATCAAAACTCGGTAAATTGAGTTATTTTTCCTTAAACAAACTCAAGTAAATATTTTTAATTAAAAGTCTACTTAGTACTTGATTAATTTCACTATCCTAGACAATTTGTTATATCCAAAACATTTTAAGTACGTGAGGTACTATTAACTTAGGTTCAACAAGAATGATTATGATGAGACTTATGCACCTCTAGTAAAACTTGAAGTTATCAAGATTCAATGTGCTTTCTCTTCCCATATGAATTTCAAATTATTTCAAATGGATGTGAAAAAGTGCATTCCTAAATGGTTTCATTCAAGAAGAAGTTTATGTGCATCAACCTCTTAGAATTAAAGATGCCAAGAATCTAGAGCATGTATACAAGCTTAAGAAAGCTTTGTAAGTATTGAAGCAAGCACCCTGTGCTTGGTATGAGAGGCTGACCAACTTTTTACTTAGCAAAGGCTATGAAAGAGGAAAAGTAGATACAACTCTATTTATTAAGAAAAGAAAATGTGTTTCTAGTACATATTTATGTTGATAATATCATATTTAGAGCAACTGATGAAGGATTTTGCAAAGAGTTTAGCAAGCATATGAAAAGCGAGTTTGAAATGTCAATAATGGGAGAGCTCAACTTCTTTCTTGGTTTGCGAATCAAGAAAAGTGAAGATGGAATCTTCATTAGTCAAGCGAAGTACGCTAAGGAAGTTTTGAAGAAGTTTGACATGGTGTAATTGAAGCTAATGTTAACTCCCATGGTCACTGATATTATCTTGAGTAAGGAAGAAGCTGGTAAGCTTGTAGACAATAAGTTCTACAGAGGTATTATTGATTCTTTTCTTTGTTTAACAATTAGTAGGCCTGATATTCATTACTTTGTTTGCTATTGTGCACATTATCAAGTTGACTCCAAAGAAAATCTCCCCTAGCTACTATTAAAAGAATTCTCCAATACTTGAAAAGATCTACTGATGTAGGTTTGTGGTATCCAAATATCTTGGATTTTACTCCAAGAGGATACATCGATGTTGACTATGGAAGGGAAAACTTGACAGGAAAATCACCACAAAAGGATGGCATTCCCTTGGAGAATGCCTTGTCTCATGGTACAACAAGAAGCAAACTTCTGTCACGCTATGTTCTACAAAAGTAGAGTACATGGTAGTAGGAAGTTGTGGAGAACAATTGCTGTGGATTAAGTAGCAACTGGAAGATTATGGTATAAAGTGTAAATTCCTTAGAGTTATGTTTGATAACAAAAGCACAATAGACCTATCCAAAAATCCAGTCAACATGGTAGAATGAAGCATGTCAATATAAGACATCACTTCTTAAGGGATCATGTGCTAAGAGGAGATGTCAAATTGGAATATGTTCCAACAAAGGAGCAGCCTGCAGAAATTTTTACAAAGCCTTTAACAAAGGAGCAATTCAACCCTCTCAGGTAGCTTATAGGAATGGTGAATCTAATTTCAAATCTCAAGAAAATTGCTAAGTATCCAAAGATATATCAAAGTGGTGTTGACTTAATTGAGGTAACACGTATTCACTCAACTTGGTAAATCTATTAGTTTAAGTTGTCGCGATAAAGTTAAAATCTTTGAATTTAAACTGTTTTACCTAAAATTTAGCATTTTACTAAGTCGGTGAATATGTAGTTCAATCTCGTCATTCACTTTGATCTTTACCTTAGAAAGGGACACATATTATCTTGCAGTTGAGGAGTCTATAAAAGGGGAACCTAGGCTAAAGAGAGATTTACACTTATGTTAAAATTAAAAACATTTATTTCTAAAATTCCCTAATTTTTGTTCTTTCAAAAGCTTTCTACTCAAAATCAACTACAATGGCATCACATAATGAAGATCGTACTCTAAACTTGTTCTAGTTCATGCTAAGAGACAAACCCCAAAGGAATATGTTCATCAACAGTGCTAGTGTTATAGAATAAGTTATATTTCCTTAAGGAACCGTCTTTACCCTAACCAAATGGGGTTTAGATGAAAGGTAGTTTAGACTAGTGTATGAGGTGGATACAAACAACAAGATGAAGAATGATTTCTTGAAGAGGATTATCAAGGGGAAAAATCTCAAGAACTTCCTTTTCCTTGAGGGTTCTGCTATCTAAGCTATCATGACGAGTTTCTACACCATTCTATTTTCTATTGAGGGATTTCAGGATATACTGGTGATAAAAATTAGAGGAAAGTCTTACTTGGTAACTTTAAGTTGATTGGAAATATTTTAAGGAGGTACACTAAGCTGAGATGAGGGAAAATGGAGATGAAGAGTATGTAGATATCCCAGAGGATTAGGAGTTGCCTAGTGATTATGGATCTGGAGAAATTAGAGCATCAAGGATGTCATTAAGAGCTAAAGCTTGCCATGAGCTTTTGGTTAAGTATTTGCTACCTGAGACAAGCTCCTTATCAAGTTGCACCATGTTTGAGCGGTGTATTATCTACCACATAGTGATGGGAAAGTAGTTGAACTAGCTGGTGCTAATCCTCCACCATTTCACCAAAGTCACCACCCTGTTTCATTATGGTTATATCATTACTACAAAAGTGAAGGCTTTGAAAATTAACGTTGAAGGATATGAGAGAGTAAGAGGCGATTGCCTTTTCCAGTAAGAAAGATCTTTGACTTAGAGCACTTCAAAGCCCTCCAATCATCAATGCTCCAGTCTAGATATACCAAGATCCAAAATGTCAAGTCAAAGAAGGCCAAGGTCCTCCCAAAAGTTGTGCTAGATGGTGTTTTGAAGGAGGATATGGACTTTGAAATAGATAAAGAAGAAGAGGCTTGTTGAACCCAAGTCAATAGTACTTCACAATAATTAGGTTTTGGATTAACAAATTACTTTGGATAGTGAAATTAATTAGGTACTAAGTAGACTCTTAATTAAGTAAGTTAGCTTGAGTTTTTTTTAAGGAAAACAACTCAGTTTTACTTTCACTTAGTTATATATGTTATGGCTTAGAGTAGCAAAAGTCGAGTAGCTTTTACTACATAGTATATGCCATATCACTTAGCAGAGATAAGAAGTTTTTACTTAGTTTTTTAATGAAAACTAAGTAACCTTATACGACAATGACTTTCTTTTACACCAATACACTTAATTGTTTTTGTAAAGCTAAAATATTCCCTTGTTATGATTTCTGGTAAAAGGTGCTGAAAATAAAGGGATTTATGTGGTCCTCACTGCCAAAAGTGTTAGTACGGAATGCTGGGATTACCTAGTTAGATTCCAAATAAAATAGGTATCTTCTAACATTCACTATTCTCTAGTGTTACTGTGCCAACCTGCAACGTTAGCAAAAGCGACCAACTCCAGTTCACCACGTTGCATCTCACACACTTCTCTCAAATGAATTTCTTAAAGATATAAGAGTCATTGACAAGATAAAGATTAACGGATTAATCTTTCACTTCAATGTTCAAAATAGTTATCTCTAAAAATCCACAAATCTGTTTCAAATGGGCAGATTTTAAAGATGTGAAGAGAAGAGATTTTGAAGAGCAAGTCAAGATGAAAAGTTTACAGTGGCTAGTTCAAGCCTTCTACAACTATAAATAGAGCTTGGAGTAAACATTTACCACTTGGTAAATCACCTGGATTTTCTTTGAGATGAAACTCTGCTAAAGCGATCATGGCATTTGAAATTCTAACTCAAGCAATCAGAAGCAAACACTCAACTCAAATATGTTTATAGAGAGAAACCAGATAAGCTTAGAAATTAACTAAGCTAAATCAATTGTAAAGGATTCAATGTTCTATAAGTTGAAATCCTTTGTTCATTCATATTTCGTTAAAATATATGTGTGAGTCACTTGGGTAGGGTACCCAAACTATGAAATGTGCTTTCTGTAATTTTTTCTACTCGATGTCAAAGTCTGCTCCACCTATTTAAAGGAAAGATACACATCTGGATTAAAGCTTGCAGACGGTATCCGAGGAATAGAGGTAGGCTAGGGGCTGAACCAAGATAAAATCAAGTGTTTCCTTTCCTTATTCATATCTTTTTATCTTTGACAGTTTTTACGCTCATACATCATCTGTCCTTCTATTTAAATTGCTTGAAAAACTAAACTGAGCTGAGTAAGTTTTAATCAGTATAGTTTGTAGACAAACTAAGTTAGCACAAGCTGAGTAGTTTGTGTTTTTATCCTTATTATTGTACTCAAGATAGTTTACTTATCACTCATTAAAATAATTTGGCGATTGATTTTAAATCATAGAAAGAACAAGTTAATTTGCATTCAACCCCCTTTGCACGATTATTTAAGCTAACACAGACCAACAAGTGGTATTAGAGCAATTGCTTAACTTAAGAATTAACACTTATCAGAGTGTAATTATGATAATAAGTGTAATCATACACTTATCATAGTGAAAACCTATCATAGCACATAAAACATGCAAGTTTAACAAAGTTGTTCTGACCCTCTAGATTATCTAATTGATTCGGTTCTAGACACTCAGATGTTCAATGATTCACCGCAGAGCAACACATGAAATAACTTTTCTAAGTCTAGAGGTGCTTCCTGAAACAACCCTTACTGTAAGAACAGAATCCTAATTATAGCGGTAAATTTTTTTAAAAACTTATATTAACAAAAGTTTTCATGCACATATTTATTTCATACTAATACTTTTAATCATTCATCTATATAACAATAAAACATATCATTATATAGTTCCCTTTGCTACTTAATTTTAACGTAAACCAAAACATATATACTAAGTCTCACATTCCAACATTTATCAATTCTATATGCTTGTACTGGCGAGAAGAGAGAGTTTGAAATGGAACACAGCCAATCAACCTTTCGTCCATGATGTTTGCAGGTAGTGAGCTTCCAGTACAAACTTTATCTACAGCTTCAAAACATTGAAAATTATATCGCGATTTTAATGAGTCGCAAGCTCAGTGAATATAAACACTCAATGAACTGATAATTGTACAAATTCATACAGTTACATATTCAATGGATATTCAGACTTATATACTAATGAATGAGTCATTTATTATTTGTTGTGACATTACCAGCCAAACTATTACCCTGGGATACATGTAACATATAACAGATAACAAATAATTCACTGGCCAGCCTTAAAATAGAACATGACATTTCGGTTCATGTGAAATAGAATATGACCTTTCGCTTCATGTGAAACAGAACATGACCTTTCGGTTCATGTAAAACAGAACATGTATTGCAATATTTTGGAAGGTATGTCACAACTTTTCCTTTTTCATTTCCTTTGGTCATTGTGCATGTACATATATCAATTTCATCAAGTATGGAAACTCATTTCATTTCATTGGAACAATTCACCAATACATATACACATACAAATTCATAATTCACAATAAATCAATTTTCATATCACACATATTCAAATATCACATTTCAGAAATTCATTTGCAAATGATTACCACATATCACAAATTATCAAGTCATATCACATTTGCAAATGATTATCACATTCAAATATCACATATTATCAAGTCATAGCAATTTTAAAATCGAACATCAATACACAATGAACACATTTCAATTGCAAATACAATATCAAGTTTATATCATATTTATACTCACAATATAACCAAGCTAATTCCCTCGGAAGCGATTTGAACCTTCCTCCGGTGCACTTTCAATATTCTGAGCTCCTATAAACAAATACAGCTTATATCATATTCTTATACCATGGATAGTTTCTTTTTTCTTAATAATTATCCTATAATTAGAACTTTATACTCTCATGACCTTACTAACTTTTAAAATCCATATATTTCGAAATACTAATACAAATACTCTAATTTCAATTACATTTAACTCTTAACTCATTATTATATAACATATAAAAATTTCAGAATTTTTCAACATATGTACGATTTATAGTGAATTTTTACTTTCACACACTAAATCAGTTTTTCCTGCAGAAATCAGAAATGGTCCTATCAAGACCTTGTCTTACTTAAAAATTCATAACTTTCAAAATACTAAGCCAAACGATCTGAAGCTAAAGCCATCCACTTTCTAAGACACATAGGTATAAAATACTAAAATCTTAGAATCATCCAATCAATATACTAGTTTCGGTGAATCAATCTTTCACACCCTGCATCTGTCCCCTTTCACCTGATCAACTCTTAGTAAAACAACCATAACTTTTCGAAAAAAGCTTAGATTGAACTCATTATTTTTTTCAAATAAACTAGACAGGTGAGGGTATAACATATCAAATTTTCAAAATTTTACAACTAGTATAAAAGCTGCACCATCAGTTTGAATCCCAATCTACTTCTATGACTATTCTGCTCTGGACAGTCTAAATTAAATAAATTATAGAAAAATATCTACTTATTGAAAAATCCCCAAATTTTACAAAAC
>CATIWQ010261438.1:0-16987 GCA_949673415.1 Euphorbia schlechtendalii | reverse complement strand
TTCCCCGTGGGATCGATATCTTTTAAAACTACATCGCAACTGTATACTTGCAGTTATCATCATTTTTCTATTTGATAAGCGGTACTGACAACACCTGTTCATATTTAGAACTTTTATATTATCAGTAGAAAAGTGGCGAACTAATTTTTAGCGCCATTGCCTGGAATAAATCTTTCGGAATGAGTATAGCTAAAATCGAACAAGCAACAGCTAGAAGATTATGGAATCAAATTATAATGTATTGAGATTCTCTGCGACGACAAAATTGCGATTGATCTATCAAAAAAATCCCATTCAGTATAGTAGAATGGAATACGTCAACATCAGACATCACTTCATAAGAGATCATGTTCTCAAGAAAGTGTGAAGTTAGTATACATCTCTACTGAAGATCAAAAGCTAACATCTTCATAAAACCCCTTAGCAAAGATCAATTCGCCTTCCTCAGAAGAGAAATCGGTATGAGTAATTCAGTGCGAATATTACTCAGAAGATGATATACATACTTAGAAGAAAAACCTATCCCAAAAGCAGTGGCTATCCTTTGAAAATAAGCGATGCATTATACCTCAAAAGATCTAACTCACAAACCGTACCATTTTTCAAAATTCAAAAACCCGAAACCCAAACCATATCTTTAGAATAAAACTATTCAAATTCTACCATCAGTTAAACCTACTAAACCTACATACATTTTTAAACGGTAAATGATGAAACCATTACAGTTTATTCCTGGCTTATTACCCTTTTATTTCTCTGAAACTTATAGTATAAATAAGTGATAACTGTTCACCTTCAAATCACTTTACCAAAATCCCTAAATTCTCTAAATTTTTTGAGAATTCCTTCTTTCTAATCCCTAATTTCCTAAACTCTCTCATAAACTTGAATCAAATGGTACCAAGGAGATCAAAATCCTCATAGAATACCCCCAAGGAGCAAGTAATCATCCAAATCCCTCAAAAGACCTTTGATCCTAATCTTTATAGGTCAAATCCCACTTCCATAATCTCTCAATGCTTTCTTAGAGATAATGATTTTCTATAAGCATCTCCGTTCAAAGAAACGATCAAATTTCATTAGCTAGGAACATGGATAATGATTAAGGAACCAACATTTCCAAAGATCGTTCTTGAATTCTACAAGAACCTCAAAAGGTGCACAGTAAGCGATGAAGAACTCAAAACCATAGTGAACGGTAAGGAAATTACCATTACTCCTGCTTTTTTAGCGAAATTGCTAAATTTGAAGGATGAAGGGTTAGCACTGAGAAGAGGGTGTGAAGAGTCCACTAGTTATGATGGGAAAGCATTCATGCTAAAAGGATAGTTTGGAGAGAAGATTAGCATACATATGCCCCAAGAACTAAGATATTGGCAATTCATCATGGCTCATCTTCTTCTTTAGAAGATGAACTCCACAAACATAGTATCAAGCTATGAGTACTACATTTGGTTCATTTGGTGGAGAAGAGGAAGATTAACTGGCCAGTGATAATCATGCAGCATATGCTTCACCACAAGTTCACACTTGGTGGTTTAATCAGTAGAGTAGTGGCGTCATTTGAAATCAACTGCTCAGATGAGGAAGGTTCTCTAGGTAGTGAGATTGTTAAAGAAACCTTTGATAAAAAAATAGATTATGGAATGAGGTGGGATAAGGAAGAGGTTGTGAAGAAGGATCTGGCAGGAAAGCAAAGGGAGAAGGAGCTAAGGATGGCCAAGAAGGGTGAAAGAGTAAAAGGGGTTGATGAAGTATCCCCCAAGAGGAAAAGGGAGCCTGTGATGAAACAAGATGATGTTCCTAGAGAAAGAGAAGTAGAGTGTCAAGAAGTAAGGCACTTGCTGTTAAAGAAGTAGTTGCTTCTGAACCTGCTTTTACTATTACTGAAGGAAAGATAGGAGAGCCTGGAATTCTCAATGAATAAATTCAAATACATAAAGGGGTAGAGCTTGGATGATGATGATAAAAAATGATAAGATTTTTGACCAAGAGGAAGAGGGGTGAATTTGACCCAAATAAGGTCATTCCCAATGATGATGAGGAGAAGGTAGAAGGGGGTAAGAAGAACAAAAGAAGAAGGAGGAGAAGGTAGAAGGGAGCAAGAAGAAGAAGAAGGCAAGAACGTATGGAGAAACCGTGATCTCAGAGGATGATCCAGAGAAGGCTGATATGATCAAGGCCATAAATCAAAGCCTCATTGAAGCCCAGTCTGGATCAAGAAAGGGAGATTCTACCCAGATAGCTACAATGGGTCAGAAGTGAAGGGGGAGAAATAAGAAAAGAAAACTCCTACTCTAGAGGAGTATACTTAGAAGATGAAGGAAAAGACCACCTCTGAAATAGAGGATGAGGATTCTGAGAAGGTGAATGAGAATGCTCTTGAGGAAACCTTAGTTGATTTTGACTTGCCAACAGGAGCTATTCCTTTGGCACCTGCTACTTCTGCTCCAGGGTAGCCAATCCAACTAACTTCATGTTGGAGAAGAAGTCAGAGGAGAAGCCTCAATCCCCTCCTCTGGATTAGTAGAAGATAGTCTTTGATCCTTCTCATCTCTTTATAGCCCCTCTTGAGACCTTAAAATTCAAGCCAACAACTCCTGAGGAATCTCCATCTCCTAAGACTAAGGATCCTCTCGAAGTTGCTGCCTCCATTACTCAAGAGGTGGTTAAGGGGCTAGGGGATGAGGTAGAAGAGGAAGTAGAGGCTATTGGGCATTCTCTATTAAAAGAAAATGTGCCAGAGGAAGATCCGTTCCTTGCAGCTCTATAGATGGAGGAAGCTTAGAGGATAGTGGTTGTAGAATGGGGGACAAAATCATCAGAATCTGATCCTGCTAAGGAATTTGTGAAGATGGAAAAGAATATTTATTTGCCAAACATAACCTAAAATTAGAGGAAATAAGGGAGGAAGAAGAGGAGGATAAGGAGGAAGAGAAGAAGGGGGCTAATGAGGGGAAGGAAGAAGTGTAGGTGGAAGCAAAGGAAGATGATGAGATAAAGATTGTGGAGGGAATGGAAGAAATTAAAGCAAAATTCAAACAATCCATCATTCAACAGCTAAGAGCAACTCCTTATGTCCTTAGGACACTAGCTAATGCCTCCAGAATCTTAACTTTAATCCCTAGACCTCGAGAGCAGAGGTTTGATGGAGATAAGTCCCTCAGTAGTAGAAGTTGGATGGTGGGAGATCTGGCTGAGGGAAGCAAAGCATCTATTGAAGTACCTCTCAAATCTCTCCATCATATGGGAAAAACTCTTGATGGCCTTTTGATAATAGCCCTTAGAATCAACAACTCAGTTGTGGATATCAATTCAATCCCCTTCAATTGCCATCTTGCTAAGAGTATCTCTCTCCTGATAGAACAAGCTCAAATCATCATGGAGATGGCAAACAAAATTCCTCTCCCCTGTTAAATAAGATTAAAATTAATTCAACATCTAAGCCTCTCATGGAGACAAGGCTTGCAAACTACATTGATATAAGGGATGCACTGATTGCAATGAATGATAAGCTAGAGATTAGTGAAAGGGGTCTTCAAATGATCCATGGCAAAGTTAATGGGATTAAGGAGCAATCCTAGATGCAAATAGTGATATCATCTCAACTTTGGGGACTGTCATTGAGAGAAGGCAATATGAATTCTCCATGGGCTGAAGGAGGAAATAAAGGAGTTAAGGAATTAGAACGTCCTTTACTTGTGGCAACATGGGAGGATCTAGAATAACCTTGAAGAGTTAATGAAGTTCATGACAGAATTCAAAGCAGAAACTCTCAAAGCTATTGAGGATTCTAGGAGAGAGCTCAAATCTAAAATACATAAAGCCATTAATGCTACCTCCACAAAGGTCACTGATGTCACTTTCGCTCAGAAAAATGAAGCTACTGATGAAACTACCAAAGCCTCTGCCAGACTGGTTAAAGCAATAGATGAAGCTAGAGACATAGTGATAGCAAGGTAAACTAGTGCATCATTGGGTCTTCAGAAGAGTATTGATAACTTAAGTACCAAGATCAGTGGTCTCTCTCTCCATTCCTTTAGCTCACATGATAGTTAGATCGTTCCCTTCCTTTAGCATTTGGTGAAGGGGCTTAAAACTCAATGGATCAAGAATTAGAAGGCTCTCCAAGTCATTCTTGAAAGCATCTTTCCTTCTATCCCCACCAAGGCTGCAAGGTTGATTTAACAGATTGTTCCTCCTCTACAAGAAAATGCAAAGGTCATTTAAGAAGTTATTCAAAGATCTATGCTTGATGAGAAGAAGATCGTTGCTTAGCTTGTTGGCTCTGAGTGGAGGGAGAAGGATAAGAACAGCTTCAATGAAGTCTTGGAGAGGTGCATGATTTCAGCATCCGCTTCTAGCATCATAGAGATTGATCAAGAAAAGAAGCCAGCAGATTATGAAGTGTTAAAGATAAAAATTTAAGATCATATTGTAATAGCTTAGAATAGCTTGTCAAAATTCTCCTCTTTGTAATCAAATTTTATCAATGGAAAATCATTACATTTATGTTCTGAGTACAACTCTTTGTTGTAATATCTTCCACTATTAATAAATCATAAAAATACGAAGATGGTTGAAGCCACTCAAAACATGGCTATCATTATGAGGGAGCAATCAAGATAAGTTATCACTGTGCTTAAGTTCACTCAGAACCAACAAAATGAGGGAGATTGTTTGATTTTGAGTTATGAATTAAAGCTTTAAAGGTTCTGAGTTCAGAAGCACAAATGTCTCAGAAGTGTAAAGATGCTTTAGAAGAAGTTAAGGTTTTTAAAAGCACAAATATCTTAAAAGCGTGAAGATACCTCAAAAGAATAAAGGTTCTCAAAGGAACAAAATGTTTTAGAAGAAGTATAAGACCTCAAAAGATTATTAAAGACTAAGTTTCATAAGCAAATAAACAAAAGTCCTACTGAAGATGTGAAGGGGGTAACTTAGTCATTTGGCATAAAAGACATGTTGATTTCACATTAAATGCCACTGCGCACCTTTGTATGTCAACGTGGTAAAGGATAAAAGTTGTTGGGATCCTAGGAACATAAACACTCTTGTAAATCGCATAAGCAGACAATGGTACAAGTGGGACCCAAAAATCAAGCTGACAGTTATGGCACTAATTCGAAGTGAACTTGTCTTCTCAAACTGATTCTTAAAGGAAACTTAGGTGAGAGACAACGGGAAGATTTTCAACAACATTCCAAGAAAAATGGAATCATTCTCTCCCTCTATAGAAGGATGTTATCTGCCATTGAAAAAGGTTACCGAATCTATTCAATTCTCAAGAGTGAAATCAAGCTTCAAAAACTCACTACAATCTTCTTCTGAATCAAAAATAGCAAACATATTATTTCCTTTATTTGTTTGTAATCAAGCTCACTGAAACAAAGTTTAGAAGCTCATCTCTTCAATTGTCAAATATATTGTAAAGCACTAACTAAGGGTAAGTTAGTGTGAGGGAGCTTAGAAATCTTGTGAGAAAGGTACTCTAAAAGATAAAAAGCTCGGAGCCTTAGATACAGTTGGAAGGAACTTCTATATTGGTATAGCTAATAGAAGTGAAGGTTGTTGGAGGGTACTTTAGCCAAAACTTTGTAAAAGGTTTTCTTTTTGTTCACCACTTTTCTACTGATAATATAAAAGTTCTAAATATGAATAGGTGTTGTCAATACCACTTATCAAATAGAAAAATGATGATAATTACAAGTATACAGTTACGATGTAGTTTTAAAAGATATTGATCCTACAAGGAAGGAATTTGGTTCTAAGGATCAACTAGAGTTACGGAATAAAAGAAGATAAAATAAGTTGAAGGTTTTGAATGGTAGACTGATGAATGGACAGATGCATGAATAGATTAGAGAAGATGAAAAGCATATAGATATTCCCTAAGAATAAGTATATTGGATTAAAATATGCAAAATAATCAAGAATGTTTTATACACTAGATAATTTCAACAAATTCGATTCTAGATGTCCAAATATCCTATAATTCACTACAGAGCAACTCATGAAATGACTTTTCTAAATCTAGGGTGAATGAATTATGACACTTATAAAAACTGGACAACAATAATACTATGCTTAGTACGGGTTACTCTCACATAGCCATATTTAGCAAGTTACCACTCACAAAAATGTTGGCTCACTAAACAGAATTATAATCACTGATCCAGTGATTATACACAATCTTGTTAACCCTGAAACTACTCTTACAGTCAACTTGAAAGCATATAAATTCATTAATATAAGTGATGCAAGATGAAATGCTCTTTATGACACATAGACATATAAGGTTCAATAATTTTTCATTAAGCAACACATGAGATGACTTTTATAAATCTAGGATAAATGAATTATGACACTTATAAGAACCTGGATAACTATGTTACTATGCTTAGTACAGGTCGCTCTCACATAACCATATTTAGCAAGTTACCACTCCAAAAATGGTAGCTCACTAAACAGCGTTATAATCATAGATCCAGTGACTATACACAATCTTGTTAACCCTGAAATCACTCTTAAAGTTAACTCGAAAGCATATAACTTGATTAATATAAATGACGCAAAATGAATTACTCGGTATGACACATAGGCATATCATAAACTTTGAAATAGAAAGTATAAGCAGAAAATAAAATAAAGTTGTAAGGTATGCAAGTGAAAGCTAAAGTTGATCAAACCGTATCCACTATTTAATGGGAGTCGTTAATTCCCGCAATTCCTACGTCTACTTTGAATTCGGTCTCGACTCGTACAAAACCTTCGTTAGGATGCTATTCCTTGTCAATATTAAACAAATGAATGTTGAGGAACATAAACTTTTATTGATAAGTGCTTTGTAATTACACTCATACAACAATCGTTCGAATTTGTGGAGAAATATAGTGATTGAAGCAAGAATCGAATCACTTATACATTTTTATCTTTAACACTTTAAACTTAGCGAAATCTATATAACTTTCACTCTCTATCTATCATGTATCATGACATATATGTCATCTCACAACATCTTCTACATAGAATGGTTGATTTGAAACTCTATTTATAAAGTGTGAAAGGTTGCGTTTATCCAAACGAATAGTCATGTCCATTGGTGAATGGTTGCATCATCTTCAATGTGATTGGATGGATGATTTCATCCTTATCTTCAATGGACAGACACCTTTTCGTGGTTGAATTGTCTCCAAAAGGTGTCTCTTCGCCTGATAATTGATGGCGATTAATCATTTTATCCGGATGTTGGAAGTTGAGAAGAGTTGATCAAACCAGTCACGATTCATGAGCGTGACATACATGTCGTGATCATGAATTTAAGTAGGTAATTGATTGTTTGTGAAGAATGATAAGTCGTGATCATGATAGATAGTCGTGAGCGTGATTTGGCCAATCGCAAGTAGGAATCATGATCGTGACATGGTCGTGACTTATGCTTTTCTTCATGATTCTTCTTTGCAACTTTACCGATCTTTGATAACTTCGATCCTAAGCCAACTCCTTGCATTCCATGCATCTTTTTGCACCTTTTTCACTCTTTTTGCATAGAATTCCATCTTTGATCATTTCACTCCCAAGATTCACCTAGTTTCTGCACTTGCATAAAAAACAACTACATACCATATGAAATCTTTTATATGAAGTATATAATGACTCTAAACACATCATTTTATGAGTAAAAATATCAAGATAATAAGTGTAATTATACACTTATCACTCTTCACCGGAAGAAGAGTACTTAGTGGATTAAATCTTGGATAGGATATTCCAAGGACTAGATTAGGTAGAGGCTAAACCTGGATAAAAATCACTATTTGCAATTTCTATACTCTGCATTACTTTATGTGGTTAATTTAGATCACACTTTAGTATTAAGGACTTAGAAAAGGGGATTCTGAGTAAAACACTTTTACCTAGAAGCACCTTTAGAAGCTAGTCTCAGCTATCTTCTGAATCAACAAGTGAACTCAAAAAAGAGTCATTCACTCCCCCCCCCCTCTGATCTATTTTACACCATACTAGGTTCAACATTTATAATTGTATAGTATTGAGCACAACTGAATTGAAAGGGTAATTTAACCATACACCCAAAAAAGTTAGAATTTATTACTTTTACAACAATGAAGAATTAATATTCACTTTGCCATTTTATTAGATTCCTTTTTCCCCTTTACCCTTTAATTCCTTGTAATCACTTTCTCTCTTATATTTAATTTGAATTTCGCAACTTCAAACCTCCATATCTCATAAACCGTTGATTTTTTTTAATCGACGCTTAGAAATATTTTATTCGTCTTAATTTTATTTATAAAATGACATACACTTTGAATTTTTCAAAAAAATACAAAATTTATCGTAATCTTATACATAGTATAATAGCTGTATAATAAAAATAATAATTTTTCATGAAGGCGTTATACAATGTATAATAGTGGTATAATTTATTTAAAAAAAGACTATACAGAATACATTATACCACTCTTATATCATATATAATGACGTCATGAAAAAGTAGTAAAAATAAGTATTATACAAGTATTATACTATGTATAAGACTACGATAAATTATTTTTTTTACTAGAAAGTAAGTTTTGTTGTAAACATAACCACTATTATACCATGTATAAGAACTTTCATATTAGGCTTAAGGTTTTCATGCCATGATTTTATGGGGAAATTAGTACTTTTATGAACATAAAGGAGAAAAAAATCTATATAAATTCATTATACAACTTTACACCATGTATAATGCCTTCATGAAAAAATAGTAAAAAAGGGCATTATACCACAATTATACACTATATAAGATTGTGAAACATTATTGTATAAGATTGTGAAAAATTATTTTATTTTTCGAAAAAAATCTAAGTGTATTTCAATTTAAAGATAAAATTAAGACAAACAAAGTATTTCAAAAAATCGATTTGAAAAAATCAACGGTTTGTGAGATATGGACGTTTGAAGTTGCGAAATTCAAAGTAAATAAAAGAGAGAAGATAGTTATAAGGGTTGACATTGTCAACTTGAAAAATGGTAAAAGGAAAAAATGTTTCACCTTTTATGCAATGTTATCGAAACCGGACCAGACATCAAACCGGTGAAGTAAATGGTTCACGGTTTTATAGGTTCGACCGGGTTCAATCATGGTCTAACCGTTATTTATATTTTTATGACACATTTAATATGATCAATGATTTTAGAAAAATAATTAAAAATTTTAAATACTAATAAAATCTATTCCATAAAAACAAGTAATAATTTGTATTAATTGATTTTTTTACATTAAAAAATTTAAATACATTAATTATAAAATTAAATAATTTTCATGATAATAGAAAACAGGGGTTTGACCGGTTCATTGGGTTGCCGGGTTTTTCCGGTTTGAAGCGGTGTAGAACAGTTTTATATAGAGCCGTTATTTTTATTCAATCGGACCGAACTCATTGCCGGTTCCCAATTAAACCGGTTCAACTGGATTGTCCGGTCCGGTTTCAATAACATTGCTTTTATGTAAAAAAAAGAAAAAGATTTTTATTATTGAGTTTTGCAAAATTAAAAATTTGTAGAGCCTAAATTATATGAGAAAATATGGCAAATAAAAAAACACCCATTTTGAAATGCAATTAAACTATAGTTTTCTTTTTCTTCAGGGTATTTTATTTGTGTAAAAGCTAATATTTTGTGATTTTTAGGAGTACAGGAGGCGCTGAGATAAGGATCGATTAACGATTTTGTTCCTATACCTATTTAGAGAAATTTATGACTATTATTTTAGCATTTACGAGCCAAATTAAATTTAATTAAATTGTACTCATTTATCCTTAATTAAAAGTTTTGAGATTGAAATCTGATTTTAGGCATGAAACATTTTGGATCAATTGTCCCACTCTATGAGGTGTGTACAAGTCAGGATAAGAATAATTCATTGAGTTTGCAATTGGATATTTTTTATTTAACAAAAAAAATTAATTAAACTTCATAAGAATACATTAAAATAATTTTACTCAAAAATATAATTTAAAATAATTATAATATAAAATAAATAATAATGAAGTATTTTTTAAAATAATTGTTAAAATTTAGACCCGATGCGCCTGTATCAGTACATAAGCCGTCTAATTAGTAAACCCATATGTGTATAGGTCAACCTAAATAAATATGAAGGTTGGGGATTAAATGAAATATTTTATATTTCATAAAATGTAATGTCAGTTTTTATTACATAAATTCTCTACATTAGAAAGTTGGGAAATTGCATGAATTAGTGAATTGTTAACTTGCTTGGATAAACGTATGCATGTATGTTATGAAGAAATTAATTGTGATGCTACTTTCTATGCATGCATATAATTGAGTATGATGTGCACAAAGAAGTGAAATGAACTACGCAATTCATTTCTTATCAATTCTTTCATCAATTTCATTTGCATTTTAATTACAAATTAGTTTGTAATTAATTCTTCAAGCTCTCTCTCCATTCTTCATCAATTAATCTCTAATTGCTTTTGTTCGTGGATAGTGCTCTCTCCTCCCTAACAGTGGTGTAGAAAAAAGCCGATTAATAATACGTAATCAACGGTTCGTATTCTTAGCTACATTGTGGATCCTATGCTACAAGAGACACCTGAGATCCCGAATATTCAAATATCATTTAGGCATAATATCCAACATTGGTATTAGAGCCTATACACGATGTATTCTACTAGATCTGTTCTGAGTTGGCCAGAACTAATATTATCAATGTGTTAATGATATTATTTTATATTTAAAAAAATACGTTTTTGATTGATCAAAATATGTTTTGATCATATATTATACATATAAGTACGCTATAAAATTTTATTTTTGAAAAGAAGTTGCTAAAATAAAATTAATGGGATGAAGATATTATTCTTCATTATGTTGGAGATATAAATCAACTAGATTTATCTTGTCTACTAAAGTTTCTATAAATTTGGTTATTAATAAAATAAATATATTATTATTTTGGAACCTTTCTAATAATGTGGGTCCCTTATAGTATGCAACCTAATAAATCTTACGATTTATTTCAGATTAGAAAATGAGAGATACTCTTATTTGAAAGTTATTTTTATTTTGTATTATTTTAATTACAATTGAAATAAATTAAACTAAATAATAATTGGCTAATAAATTCGGTATAACCAAATTTTATGGAACAATCAATATATAACATAAAAATTAGTTTTTATGTTAATACTAAGAATGAGCTCTTAATTAAAATTAAATATACGTTAGTCACATTAAAATATCACATATGAATAAGTTTCTCTCTTAAAAGTTAAGAATAAGTTTTAACTTAAAATAAATAAATTAATATTTGAGAATATTTAATAATTTTGTAATTTATTATATGTGTATAATAAATTTCAAGTACTTAAAATGTAAGTACTAATATATATAAATATAAAGAATATTCTTGTAAATAAGTTATAAGAATATGACTATTAAACACACACACATATAATAAATGCAAACTTGTTCATTGGAATTGAGAGGGTAACTAAAACCAAAAAGATTTCTTTTTCGAATTAAATTCTAATGAAAATTTTTGCTATTAATTTATTTGTTGTAAGTTGATTTTTTTTCATGCATTGTTTGAACTTCTAATAAGCCATATTTATAAATCATTTAGATAAAGTTCGCATAATGGCTTACATGTTCAAATCGATTGTGGGCTGAATAGGAACAACTATGAGATCTAGAGCATGAAAATCAAATATGTCCTAGTGGAACATGAAGTTGTAGACCTTTTAGATACAATTATGGTTGAACTTGAGGAAGGTACAACTGCTTAGCATAGGGGGGACCAAGAAGTCTTCATGTCTTGGAAAAAGAAAAACATCTCTGTTTGTATGATTCTTCCATTGAGTGCAATAGATGATGATATCGCTAAGCAATTTCATGAGTATTAGATTGCAAAAGACCTATATGAAGCTTTAAAAGCTAAGTTTGGAGGTGTTTCTCTAATTAGGTTTCGATCTTTGACAGTCAAATTTAATACTTACAAGTAAAGTTCTGACCATACCATGAAAAGGCATTTAAGAGAAATGTCCAATATGATTAGTTGGCTAAGTGATGCATGTCATATATTGACCGAAGAGCAAAAGGTTTAAGTTGTTATTCGCTCTTTGCCAAAAAAATTGGAGCAGATAAAAATGTACCTAACACATATCGAAGGTATTAAGACATTTGATGATGTTGTTCGCCACCTTGAGTTAGAGGAGGATCGCTTGGCGTTGATTAAGGTCAACGCTGAAGCCAATTATACATTTGTTGATAATAACTCCAGTGCCCAAGGAAAGAAACGTAAGAGTTTCCATGGAAAAACCAAAGGGAAGATACAATGAAAATAAGAAAGAAGAACAGGATGGGAAAAATAAAGGCAAGAATAGGAAAGTGAACATTTTACATGTAAAATGCTTCAAGTGCAGCGAAAAGGGTCATTACGCTAAGGACTGCAAGTTTGAGGCTCAGGTAATTTTTATTAACTCATGTGTGAGTAAATTATATGTATTGACTATTGTTCATTTAATTGAATATGATTCTTTTTGGATTGTTGATTCAAGTGCAACGGACCACGTGACAAGGGACCAAGGTTCCTTCATAGATTTCCAAATAATCCTGCACGGATCAAAGTGGATCTACGAAGGAAACAAATCAAGAATTGAAATCCAAGGGATTGACACTTACAGATTAATTCTACAAGATGGATGGACCCTTCTCCTACATGATGTCCTATTTACTCTCAAGATATGGAGGAATCTTATTTCTGTTACTACTTTATTGAACTTAGGTTTCAATTTATTCATGAATAATAACAGTTTACATTTGTGTTTGGCTGAAACATTTTATGATTCGAGAAGTGTAATAAATGGATTGTTTGTTTTAAATATTGAGCCAAATAAAAATTACAATGATGCTTTTTTCCTACAATATGCCTTTAATTCTATAATTGATAGAAACATTGATGTTGTATTATGGCATGCTAGATTAAACCATATTGGTCAAGATCGAATGACTCGATTAGCCAAATAAAGTTTATTGGGAAATTTAAACTAGTTTGAGTTACCTCCATGTTAATCATGTCTTAAAGGAAAAATGTGTAGAAAAACATTTGGAAAAGCAACTAAAGCTAATTTTCCTTTACAACTAATTCATTCAAACATTTGTGGTCCGATGAATGTGAGGGCAAGGCATGAGACCTATTATTTCATCACTTTTATTGATGACTATATAAGATTTGGTCATGTTTATTTGATGTCTTACAAGTATGAAGCTTTGAGTTACTTTAAGACAATTATGAATCTTGTTGAGAATCAATTAAATTTAAAGATTAAAGCTTTGAGAACTGACCATGGTCGGGGGAATATCTTTTAGATGATTTCAAAGTTTTATGTGATGAGAAAGGAATTGAGCATCAATTATCAATTCCTTATACTCTATAATAAAATGGTGTTGCTGAGAGGAGAAATAGAGCTCTCCTCGATATGGTAATATCAGTGATGGCTACAGCAAATTTACCTGTCTCCTATTGGGGAGACGCACTACTAACAGTCACATATGTTCTTAACTGAGTGCCCTCTAAGTCTATTACCTCCACTCCTTATGAATTATGGATGGGTCGAAAACCTGATATAAGTAACCTCAAACCATGGGGTTGCACCATTTTCGCCCATGATAACTCAAGCAAGTATGGAAAACTAGGCTCTAAAGGTAAAATTGCATCTTTATAAGGTATCCAAATTTATAGAAAGGATATGTCTTAGTGGGAGAAAATGAAGATGGAAGAATGACAGAACTCGAATCACATGATGTTATCTTCTTAGAGAACAAGTTCTCGAAGTTAGGTGAGGTGAACCATGATTTACCACTTTACGAAGAATTAGAAAATAACGGATCTCTCCATTTGAGTGGGAGAAATTTTGAGACTCATGAAAATGTTCAAGAACCTCAAAATGTTACGAATGATCAAGATCAAGGTCTAGATCAAACTTTAATTCTTAGTGATAATGTGGATCCAAAATTTAGTAAATTATAGAACATGGTCCAAGTGGGAGCATACCAAATTACGATAGAATATATGAGATATGTTTATCAGGATTCGGAACCACATTGGTACAAAAGATAAAAAGTTGAAAGTCGTCAATTTAAAATTAAAGATGTGGTGATAAATGTATAATTACACTTATTATCTTGATATTTTACTCATAAAACGATGTGGTTTAGAGTCATTTTGTACTTCATATAAAAGATTTCATGTGGTATTTAGTTCTTTTTTTATGCAAGTGCAAAAACTAGGTAAATCTTGGGAGTGAAATGATCAAAGATGGAATTCTATGCAAAAAGAGTGAAAAAGGTTCAAAAAGATGCGTGGAATGCAAGGAATTGGCTTAGATCGAAGTTGTCAAAGATCGGTAAAGTTGCAAAGAAGAATCATGAAGAAAAGCATAAGTCACGACCATTTCACGATCATGATTCCTACTCGTGATTGGCCAAATCACGCTAGCGACTATCTATTGCAATCGTAACTTATCATTCTTCATAAATAGTCAGTTATCAACTTACATTCACAATAGCGACATGTATGTCACACTCGTGAATCGTGACAGATTTAATCAACTCTTCTCAACTTCTACCCACCGGATAAGAACGATCAACCTCCGTCAACTGTCAGGCAAAGAGACACCTTTGGGAGAAAATTTAACCATGAAAAGGTGTCTATCCATTGAAGATAAGGATGAAATCTTGCATCTAATCACATTGAAGATGATGCAACCCTTCACCAATGGACATAACTATTCGTTTGGATAAACGCAACTTTCACACTCTATAAATAGAGGTTCAAATCAACCATTTCATGTAGCAGATGGTGTGAGATGACATGTATGGCATGATACATGATAGATAGAGAGAAAAAGTTATATAGATTTCACTAAATTTAAAGTGTTAGAGAGAAAAATGTATAAGTGATTCGATTCTTGTTTCAATCACTAGATTTCTCCACAAATTCGAGCGATGGTTGTATGAGTGTAATTGCAAAGCACTTATCAATAAAAGTTTTTGTTCTTTAACATTCATTTGTTTAATATTCACAAGGAATAGCATCCTAACGGAGGTTCTGTATGAGTTGAGATCGAATTAAAAGTAGACGTAGGAATTGAGGGAATAGACGACCCCCATTAAAGAGTGGAAACGGTTTGATCAACTTTAGCTTTCACTTGCAAACCTTACAACTTTACTTCATTTTCTACTTATTGTGAGTGGACGACACGAAGCGGTGGGCCGAGAGCTCATGGAGATGAGAGGCACAATCCACCGGGGTGTTTGAAAAAAAAAGTGCGCCGGGACATGGTACCCGGGAAAGTGTTAGTTGAGAGAGATCGAAAACATTTTTTAGATCGGTTCAAACTCGAATTAGCACCTAGATTAGCTCTTTCTAGTAATTAGAGTCCTATGAGGCTTAATGTCCGAGGGACGGCCCACCAAGACACAGAGATTCGGGTCCGGGATAAGTTGCTTATTTCTTATGTGATCACATTATACTACATCTATAGAAAACCATATTTTCTTAGTTATGCATATTCGCACTTAGGTCATTTTTTGGAGTTTATGTGCATGATTCACGTATAGAAAAAGCAATAAATCCATCCACAAAGCTATAAATAAATGCAGAAAAGTAAAGATTAAAGGTTACATAACCTCGGGGGATGCAACCACCTGCCTAATCTATTAATTACATTTCTCGTAAAATATATGCAATACTTGAAGGAAAATAAATCCTAAGGATACATCTAACCTACATCCACAAAGGTTAGCATGAGATATGACACATATGTTCGATTTGATTTTAGCGAGGCCATGTGGCCAAATTAAAACATCATTGGTTTAAAGTTGTTAAAATAAAAATGGTTGATTTTTATTTACACGTATGTTGGTCGATTTTATTATTGAAAATAACCCCATGGCAAAGTAGTGAGGACTGTTATCTGGGAATATGTTTTATTCCCTTCATGGGGGTGACCTAAAACAAAATTTAGAAACATAAATCTAGGCCAAACATGCATAACATAGCCATTTTTTGGGTTAACAACGGTAACGATGTCATCCATATCGTTACCGACTTCCTTGTGAAGACCGATATTGATATGAATAGCCCGAAGCGCTTCTGTTGCTACTCCAAACCTTAATCAACATGTTAATACATTTATAAATCATGTATAACTCCTAAATAATTACAATTTAGAGGTTTGTTACCCCAACGATGCATTTCCAAGTTCAGAAGAGTCTTAGTTGGTCGTTCTGGGATCAAACGATTCGAAACTGAGTAAAACAAAGCGAAACTACATTTTACCAGAGACAATGTTGTTGGCATTGAAATTTTTTTAATGACATTAGGTGATTTCATTAACGACATCGAGTTTCTAGACCTGCAGAAAACATAGAAAATAGCAAAAAGAAAATCTGAAACTTCAAACGATCATAACTTTCGCTATACATAACCGTTTTGGATGATCTTTATCATTATGGAAAGATTAGGATGTGTAGAATATGTCTGCATAAAAAAATTCTTAAAAAGATTTGAAATCATACTATAAATTATAAAAAATTGATTAGTGCGTGAAAACGGAAATAATAAAAAATGGAATGAAACTTCAGAAAGAAAAGCATATAAACGTAAGCACAAACTCTAGGATCTCAGAGGCTTACCCCATAGTCATGAATCCACGTTTTTCAAGGTTCATGAAGTCCTCCAGGAAGCTCTCATTGTTTCTTTTTGGTTGGTTTTGGTTGTTTACCCAAAATCTTCGAAAAGGATCTATTCCTTGCCAAAGTGGATGTTTTAGAAGGTGTAGTAACCTCCAAGTGAGTGGTAAAAATGTTCTAGACTCTCCATTCAACTCTAAACCTCAAGTATTTAATTTAACTAACCCGAAATCCTAAGTTTTGGGGGTGAAAGTTT
>CATIWQ010261395.1:0-21041 GCA_949673415.1 Euphorbia schlechtendalii | reverse complement strand
TCTTCAAAACAACATGACTCTTCAATGGAATACATGTATCAACTAAATTCATGAACCAACCAAATCCATGAACCATAATAATGACTAATTCATGAACTTGTAAATCCATGAACAAACATTTAAGTTTATCATTCAACAATTGTTTGGTTATTTTTTTTTTCTACAAGCACTTCGCTAGCTTCATTTGTGTTTTATAATTGGTGATCTTTTATTCTCAATGATTTGTTGTGTTTTAAATGGATATTATTACAAGGTTGAGTTAGGATGAAACACCGAGTACTATCTTGCACCTGATCCATGTTTGGAGAAATTTGTTGTATTTGATTCTTTCAACGGTTTCGTAGTTATTTCAAGAGATCGAATCTCCCGAATCTAGTTTGGGATTGATGAATGTTTTTGTATTACTTGATTTGTAGGTTGAATGCAACAGTTATTGATACTAAATATACATCAACCTTGAATGAGGAGGAGAAATTAGAGCAACAAACTTGGTCGAACCTTCCACTCGAACTTCTGGAGTTAGTCTTCAGTCCTTTGAATCTTAAAGAAAATATTTGTGCCTCAGTTATTTGCAAGAAATGGCATGCTGCTACGGTTTTTGTTAGAAAGTTCAACCGACCCCATGGCTTATGTATTTCCCAAAACATGGACATTTTTACGAGCTTTACGATCCAGCTCAACGCAAGACATATTCATTTGAGCTGCCAGAGTTGCATAGGTCAAGGGTTTGTTATAGTAAAGATGGCTGGTTATTGTTAGATAAACCTATAACACATAGCGTGTTCTTATTGAATCCGTTTACCAAGGAGCTGATCAAACTGCCAAGATTTGACCTGGATGATCAAGCAGTTGCCTTCTCTTCTTCTCCAACATCAACCAGTTGTATTGTTTTTACGGTTAAGTACGTCGACCCGATTATTGTTGCTATAAGCACTTGTCATCCCGGGGCAACTGAGTGGGTCACGGCTGATTACCAAAACGGCAAGCGTTTTTTTAGCATTGCTTGGATTAAGATTGTTTTTTGTAGCGGACTCTTCTACTGTCTAAGTGTTGCTGGCTGTGTTGGAGTTTTTGACACGGTTAAGCTTACTTGGTATGTTCTTGGAATACCTCCACCTAAGTGTCCAAAGAAAATCGATTGGAGGGTAGAATTTATCTTGGAGTTTAATGGCGATGTCATAGTTGCATACACATATTGTGGCAGGAATCCAGATTTGTTTAGGTTGAATGTATCAGATATGAAATGGGAGAAAATAAAGTCCTTGATGGTGTGACTTTGTTTGCTAGTTCGTGGTCATCGTATACTAGAACTGACATGGCCGGGGTGATGAGAAACAACATTTACTTCCCAAAAGTTTGTTTCTATGGTAATCATTGCATATCTTACTCTCTTGATGATTGTAGATACTATCCTTGTAACCTGTTTCATGACTGGGGAAAGCTGGATCCTTATGAGAATATTTGGATCGAACAACCAGACGACATGTCAACATTCGTTTGAAAAAACAAACATGATGTTGGGTCAAGCAAGTGAGGTACTTCAACCATTTCAAATACGCTAATATTTTGGATTGTTGATTATGTTTTCATTTAATTGTGCTCAAGTAGCTTCATTTAACTCAAGTGTATGTGGACTCCTATGTTCAATATTATGTAGTTTTGTTTTATGAATTTCTGAGTTCTTGCCATTTATTCAACTTATCTTGTGGAATAGATATTCTTTGTTGCAGTAAATATATTTAAGCAATTGACTGGCCATGAGTTTTTGTAAAAAATTTCAAGCATTAAGTTGCATGAGCTAAGACATAATTGGCGAGTAGAATTATGCATCATTGGATTTGGATATCAAATAGATTCTGTTACGTCAAATATTGATTCGTTATTATCTTGCTTTGTTTACTTATTTATTTCTGAGCAGGCAAACATAGAACCATGAGAATACATAGCTAGGGCAAACATTTGTGCACCCCAATTTTACAAATTTGCAATGTTAGAAGCATAAGCATAAAAGAAATCAGATCATCATGACACACTTGAAGTTGTGTAACACGTCATTCTCCTCGCAGAATGGGGAATAACTCTTTGGCTCGTTTGGTTGACGGAATAGAATAGAATGAAACAGAATAAAAAATGTATGCAAAACCCTCAAATATGATACAAGAGTCCGACGTCGGACTCGCGTCTCATATCTGACGTTTTTGCATTCATTTTCTATTCTATTCCGCTAACCAAACTAGCCCTTTGTTTATTCCGCACCGTTATATTTTATTCTTCGAACCAAACAATGCAATATTATTAAACCTGTACATAAATTATTTAGTGATCAAATATCAACTAGATTGAATACAAGCAGGCAATGAGTGATTTTGGCCACGTCATTTCTTTCATACAAAAGAATCGAACATAAGAACTCAAGAACATAATAAATTTGATTCCGTGAATGATGAGAACCAAGGTTCATACAATACTGGAAAAAACAATGCTCCTACTATAGCCGAAAAGCTACTTCCAAGTTTCTGTTTTACAATTGTGATTTAACTGTCAGTGCCACCGATTAAGCAAGCTCAGGCCAGAGAGCAACAAAAAGCGCCACAGTTGCAGAATGGTTGCTAGTTCACATCTGTCAGTTTTATATAGCAGAAAACTCGGGCTCTGCTGAATTTCGTAACACTGCGCTTGAACCGGATAGAGTTTAAAGGTCAAAATAAGTGATGTCAAGCAGAAAATTGACCTTGGTCCTTAGGCACTTGTGTACTAAAAGGCGAAAAACTAGTACGGATTATAGCGCCTTCCCCTGCCGCGGCTACCCTCATTGTGTCTTCCACCGCTATCACCGCCACCCCATTGCTGGGGTTGAGGGCTCTGGAGTTGCATTTCAGGCTGTTGCCTATTGCCAACATAAAAAAATTATACCAGTCAATATGTTACAAGATTTGCAAATCAAATTAGAGTGACTGGACATAATAGAATCAGAAGCCTATGATGACAGTAAATTCAAAATAACACCACTGTAAATAATATGCCCAACACGATAAAAAAACAGCAAAGAAATATTTTTCTTCCACCAGATGTGGGGTTGAATTTCAATCAACTATATACTATCACTTTTAGCTACCTACTCCCAGACCCTGTCAACTTAACCAAACCCAAACAATCAGTTGAACTTGCTTATAGTTTGTGACACTGATATCCCTTAATAACATTCATTTGTTCATCATTCCAACTAATAGAAAGCAGAAAGTTTTGTCAGTGTTGTCATAATCCTGATTAACTCATTATTTTGTTCGTCTTAGAGATATTATGTGTTTGTGTGTGTGCCAATGGAGGGGAGGGGATGTGGAATGACTTTTTCCTTACCTGTGCAAAGCCCGCAGAACCATATTCCGAGCCTAGACCACCATAGGCACCTCCAACAAGTCCATAACCGAGACGAGGAACCACTTTAGCACAAAACCATATCTGCTCCTTTCATGGCCAGGTTTTGCAGGTGGAAGAACCACTTTAGTCCACAATCATGTTGAGAGTTAGATCTCGTGCTTTTGGAAGCAGAAGCAATAATAGAATCCCCTCTCATACGCTTATTCGGTGATAAACTCTGCCGACTAAATCTCTTCTTAGTCCTGACCGTTTCCCAAGTATTTTCTTCCTCCTCTGCCAAATCTGCCCAACTTACACCGCCATCCTTGATGATTGGAGTTTCCAGGTGCTCATTAACATCAAAGTTCGAGCCAGAATGAGTGACAACTCTATCTATGATCTACCGGACCTCTAAATTCAACTCCTCAAAATTTTCCACCTGTTCCTGAGCAACCACATCAAGACTATGTCCAATATTATCCTTCATGTTTTCCACACATTCTTGAGTGAGCAATCATATCAAGACAAGGACGGTCTGAGCATATACAGCCACTTCCTGGTTTTCCATCTCCATTTCTTCCCTGACATAATATAAAAAACCTCCTTCCCAAAGAGATCAAACGCCAAGGCACAGATATGCCCCAACCCATCATGAATTTGGATTTTAAATCCTCAAGTTTCCATGGCGTCTCACCCTCATTCATAATCAATCTTCCAATCAAAGAATTCGCCCAAAGTTCCAAACGGTTTTCATAAATATGATCAGAAATTCTTATTGATCTGAATTCGCCTTTGTTTGTAACAACAACATACAATGTCGTTGAATCGAGAATTGCTTTGGAGTCAGCAGCCATGGTTCGCAGAGCAACCACATATGACTTGAGTTCAGGTTCTTGATGAACGCCATTGATTTGTGTCAAATCTTTGACAGATTCTTGATTTATAGCGACGAAAACATTCAGTATCATCAAGAACCGGGCTTTCGATCGTATCAGGGATTGCATTAGAACATTGTTTATCAAAGAGAGAATCAAGGAATTCTGCGTTGGAGAAGGCAGCCTCCATGGCAAGACAAAAAAGAAAAATTATTGGTTTAGGGTTAGGCAAAGATTCTAGAACAAAGTCATGCTGAAAATGTGGAAACAAGCTACTGGAATTGCTAGTTTCTACGTTAGAGACTTAAAAATTGACATTTACAATAAATTTTGAAACTATGTTATTTACTCTATTTAACTGCTTTAATTAGGTGATTTTGTATTTAATAGTTTCTGATATTTGGTCAAATAGGTGTTACAAAAATAAAGTATTTAATATTTGATTAAATTGATTTTAGAGAAATTAAATATTTTATTTTCTTAACATATTTAGTCGGATTTATAAAGGCCTATAAAAAGCACTAATGTAAGAGGTTTTATTTAGCTTTTTTATGAATAAAAATATGAATTATTAGATTTTTCTTAAATTTCTTATCATTTGTGGTTGTTAAGAGTTTTTAAGAGTCGATTTTCCGTTAAAGTTGCGATTTCATCGTATTACGACTATAATATTTTCTTAATTATTGTTTGTGTGATTTTTCGATGCATCATATGTTCTTGCAATCCTTCCACCTAAGTGGCTAGATGAGAAAGTTTTCGGAAAAAATTGGCCCAACATAAAATTTACGACGGAGTTTAATGACGAAATCTTAGTTGTATACTCATATTGTAGCGAGAATCCAATTTTGTTTGAGTTAGATATATCAGATTTTGCATGGGAGGAAATAAAGACGCTTGGTGGTGCGACTTTGTTTGCTAGTTCCTTGTCATCTTATACAAGAATTGACATGTCTAAGGTGATGAGAAACAACATTTACTTTCCTGAAGTTCGTTACTTTGGTAAGTGTTGCATATATGGCTCTCTTGATGATTGTAGATACTATCCTCGTAAGGAATGTCATAAATGGGGAAAGTTGAATCCGTATGAGAATATTATATGATCAACCCACCAGACGACTTATTGGAATTCATTCAAAAATCATGATGTTGGGTCAAGTAAGTGAGTTTCTTCAGCTATTTCAAATATACTATAATTTGGATTGTTGATTCATTTACTTGTGCTCAAATAGCTTCACTTATTATGTAAGTTGTATACAATGTGAACGGTTTATGCCGTTTGGAAGCAACACAATTAGCTTAAGTGTGTCTGTGTACTTTTATGTTCAAAAGTTCAAACATTACGAAGTTTCGTTTTATGAATTTGAGTTTCTGACATTAATTTAGGCGTTAGGCTTGGTACTCTTAGGTTTTTTTTTTAGAAGAGGTACTAAAAGGGTGTGTTTTTATTAGACTTGGATTATGTTATCATGATTTAACTGCAATGGTGTTGAATTTTTCTCACTTGCATTGTGTAAGAAATAGTGTCTGCCGGAAAAAAATCCTCCATCCTCAAATGATGTTCCCATGCTTGTCCCCCCACCCCAATCAAAAAATACCACGTGTCAACTTTTATTATATTTTAATAATTATTAATTCCTCTCTTCTACTTTTTTAATTAAAATATAATAAAAGTTGACACATAGTATTTTTTTGATTGGAGGGACAGGTATGAAAACACCATTTGAGGATAGAGGATTTTTTTCCGTGTCTGTCATCTAAAAAAAGTGTTTTTTGACAATCTTTTTTCTTGAAAATGTCAAGTTTGAGTTAATTTTTTTTAATAAATTCTTTATTAATCTAGAGCAGACATTTTTCGTTAATTGAATGCATTAATTGAATGTTTCTTGAATGTGTCGCCAATTGAATGGAAAACTATCATATGAGAATTTACATTGGGATCGAAGCTTTTAAATGAGATTTAAATTTCCAATACACACAAAAACGTCATATGTAATTCTTTGTATTTTTTGTATACACGTCAGAAGTTTGAATAAATTATAGTCAAAATCTTTTAAAAATTAAAACATGTGTTGTGTATTGAATGGGTGACTATCATACTAGTTGACGAGAATTTACATTAGGACCGAATCGAGATTTAAATTTCCAAACATATATACTTCTTTGAATTCATCGTACTTAATTTTTTACCGAACTTTTAAAAAAATTAGAGCGGACATTTGTCATGTATTGAATGGATGACTATCATGTATAGAGTACTAGTTACCACGAATTTATGTTGGGACAAAATCTTCTTAACTAGATTTGAATTCCCAATGCAATTAATATCGTATTACCTCTTTGAACTCATTATAAACATGTCAGAAGTTAGAGCTAATTTTTGGCAAAATTCTTTAGAAAAAATTAGAACACACATGTGTCGTGTATCGTACGGATGGCTATCATATTAAGAGTACTGGTTCACGAGAATTTATATTGAGATCGAATTTTCTTACATGAGATTTGAATTCCCAATTATCACTTACATTGGTATGTACTTGTTTAAATTCATCGTTCACATGTAAGAAGTTCGAGTTAGTTTAATTTTATCAAAATACCTTTGAAAAACTATAACAGACATGTGTCGTGTATTGAATGGATGACTATCACATGTAGAGTAGACCATATCTTCTTACATGAAATTTGAATTCTCAATGTAATTTACATTTTATGTACCTCTCTGAATTTATCGTAGTCATGGAAGAATTTGTAATAAGGAACACATCTCAATATTATATAACAACGGACATTTTTAGTTTGAATTCGAAAGAGTTAATTTAGTAGCACATACCATCACTAGGGCTGTATGTTTTGATGAAGTAAAAGGAGTCTGGCTAGATTCGCCTCCTGTTTGTTGTGTTCAATTGTTTGATTTATTTAATCTACAATCCTTTTCCCTACGAAAAATGCAGCGGACATAAATATTTTATTGGACATAAAATGGTCTTTTACCTTTCATTATGTTGGGGTTATTTTGTCTGATTATCTGTAACTATGTTGCCAAATGCATGCTGATTATGTGACAGCACATGACACTAAATATTATACCTTACCTTAATTAAATTAACTTACACGTGCACACACTGATTGTGGATGTGTTTTGAATTTTTTATGTCAATAATTGATTATGTGTTCGGCTTAGCACCACAAGTGCAAAATTTTGACAATTTATTTGTCAATAATACTCTGCAAATTATGATTGCCATTTCTTCTAATTTTCACACTCTAATTTCAATCTTTGTTGGTTTAATTTTACACTATAAATACCAATGCATTTGCATGGTTTGAATCATCCAGAAAAGAGTGAAATAAGGCAATAAAAAGACCTTTTGTCATTTGTATGATATTCCTTTTGGAATATTTGTGAGTTATTTGATTGAGTTTGAGTGTATTTAGGTTAAGGGTTTAAGTGTTCTTTCTCCATTTCTTTTGTATTAATATTTCTCGATTAATTAGTGGATTATTTTGTTATCGTTATATTCTTTCAAATAAATATTTCGTTCAGCTACCGGGATTATTTCCCTAACAAATTGGTATCCAAGCCAATTAATATTTATTTTGGAGTTTTACTATGGCTACAACAAAATTTGATATCGAGAAATTTGATCACTCTGTTAGCTTTGCTTTATGGCAAGTCAAGATGAAAGAAATTTTGACGCAGAATGGATTATACAAGGCGATGATGGAGGAATTGCCTAAATCGATGGCAAAAGATAAAAAGCAAGACTTGGAGGAAAAAGCACTAGCTGCCATTCAGTTATGCTTATCAAACGAGGTCCTTCGTGAAGTCATCCATGAGAAGACTGCCAAAGGTTTATGGGACAAACTAGAGTCTCTTTATTTGTCCAAAAACCTCACCAACAAGCTTGTGGTGAAGCATCGTCTTCATATGCTTCATATGGCAGAAGGTACATCCTTAAAGTCACATCTTGATGATTTCAGTTCCATTCTTTTGGATCTAGAAAATTTGGATATTAAGTATGAAGATGAAGATAAAGCTCTTATGTTGCTGCGGTCTCTACCTCCTTCTTTCAAGAATTTCAGAGAGACTTTGATTTATAGCAAAAATACTTTAACCGTGGAGGAAGTTAAAGAGTGTTTGTATTCAAAAGATCTTATTGATAAAAAGTTCCGATGAAAGAACCATTTCAGCAGAAGGTTTAATTATTTGAGGGAGATCTAATACACGAGATCCCAGTAGCAGCAATAGTTATCGTTGCAAATCAAAGTCAAAATCTCAATACAGTAATTTGACATGCAATTACTGTAAGAAGAAAGGGCACATTAAGTCTGAATGTTACAAGCTCCAACGAAAGAATAAAGAAAAGAGTCATAAAGATGATAGCCCTGCCGAAGCTAGTGTTGTAGAAAATGAGGTAGACTGCGAAGTCTATGCCGTGTCCAACGATAGTGCTAGATCTGGACAAGGATGGATTTTGGATTCAGCTTGCTCATTTCATATTTATCTCCACAAAGATTGGTTCTCCTCTTATGAGCCAGTAAATAGAGGAGTTGTGTTGATGGGCAACAATCATCCTTGTAAAGTTGTTGGAATTGGTACTGTCAAAATTAAGATGCATGATGGTGTTGTCAGAACCCTGACAGATGTGCGGCATGTTCCAGACATGAAGAAGAACCTTATCTCACTATCTGCTTTAGACGACAACAATTGTAGATTTTCTGGTGGAGGTGAAATTTTGAAGGTTTTGAAAGGCGCCCCTCGTTGTGATAAAAGCAAGAAAAGTTGGAAGATTGTACGTGCTACAAGGATCAACAGCCACAGGTGTTACTGCAGTTTCCTCTTCCATGTCAGATTCAGATGTTACCAAATTATGGCATATGAGGCTTGGCCATATGAGTGAAAAAGGCGTGTCCATGCTTAGTAAAAGGGGTCTACTTTGTGGCCAAAGTACTTCCAAGCTTGAGTTTTGTGAGCATTACATTTTCGGCAAACACAAACGAGTAAGTTTAAATGGTGGTGTTCACAGAACAAAAGGAACTTTGGATTATATCCATTCAGACCTTTGGGGTCCCGCACGTGTTCCTTCTAAATGTGGAGCTCGCTACATGCTTACCTTTATTAATGACTATTCGAGAAAGGTTTAGACTTGTTTCTTGAAATATAAGAATGATGTCTTTACCACTTTCAAGCAGTGGAAAGCTTTGGTAGAGAATCAAACTGGCAGGAAGATCAAGCATCTTCGAACAGATAATGGCTTGGAGTTTTTTAATGAAGAATTTGACACATTTTGTAAAAATATGGGCATCTCGAGACATCTCACAGTTCCAGGTACGCCACAGTAAAATGGTGTAGCCGAGCGGATGAACAGAACCTTGTTGGAGAAAGTTCGATACATGTTGTCAAATTCTGGCTTATCTCAAGCTTTCTGAGAAGAAGCAGCTTCAGCAGCTACTTATTTGGTGAATCACTCTCCCTGTGCTTCGATTGATTGTAAAACTCCTGAAGAGTTATGGTCTGGAGAACCTGCTAATTATTATGATCTAAGAATTTTCGGTTATCCTGTTTATGTCCATGTCAATGATGGAAAATTGGAGCCTAGAGCTAAAAAGGGTATTTTTCTTGGTTATCCTATTGGTGTCAAGGGATATAAAGTTTGGCTACTAGATCCCAAGTCATCAAAATCTGTAATCAGCAGAAATGTTGTATTTGATGAATCTGCTATTCTGCATCCAAGAAAAGAGTCCTTAGTAGTAGCTGACACCGAAATACAAAATTCCGATAAGAAGGTAGAGGTTCCGTTCGAGGTAAAGGAATCATTTGCTCCGTCCGATGCCACAGAGGAGCAAATTTTAGAACAATTATCCGAGCCTATAGAAGTTGAAGAAACTACTACAATCGAACAGGTGGAGCATCCTATTGTTAAAAGCAGGCCTGATAGAGAAAGAAAAATGCCTATGAAGTTTGCAGATTATGTTACTTACGCCTTTGTTACTGCACAAGAGACGGAAGGAGTTGGCAAACCTTCCACGTATTCAGAAGCCATTTCTCAGAGATGATTATGCAAAATGGCTGATTGCTATGCAAGAGGAGATAGAGTCTCTGCACAAAAACAAAACGTGGGAATTTGTGAAACCTCCTAAAGACAAGAAGATTGTTGGTTGCAAATGGGTCTTCAAAAGGAAAGATGGTATTCCGGGAGTCGAAGATGCTAGATACAAGGCACGGTTGGTGGCTAAGGGCTATAGTCGGGTACAAGGAGTTTATTTCAATGATGTGTTTTCTCCTGTTGTTAAACATAGCTCTATTCGTGTTTTACTTGCCTTGGTTGCTATTCATGATTTGGAGTTGGAGCAACTTGATGTCAAGACTGCCTTCTCGCATGGAGAATTGGAGGAGAAAATCTACATGAGACAACTAGAGGGTTTTGAAATTGAAGGCAAAGAAGACCATGTTTGTTTGTTACAGAAGTCACTGTATGGATTAAAGCAGTCACCTCGATAGTGGTATAAACGGTTTGATTCCTTTATGGTTGGACATGGCTATTCAAGGAGCCAATATGATAGCTGTGTATATTTTCAAAAATTTGCAAATAGGTCGTTCGTTTATTTGCTACTTTATGTTGATTATATGCTTATTGCTGCCAAGGATATGTCTGATATCAACAGATTGAAAGAAGATCTTAGCAGTGAATTTGAGATGAAAGATTTGGGAGCTGTCAAGAAGATTCTCGGCATGGAGATCCAAAGGGATAGAGTTGCAGGAAAGCTTTGTTTAACTCAGAGAAGTTTTGTTAGGAAAGTGGTGGAGCGTTTTGGCATGAAAAATGTCAAACCTGTCAGTATTCCACTCGCTGCTCATTTTCAACTTTCTACTGCTCTGTGTCCTCAATCCGAAAAGGGTATTGAGTATATGTCACATGTTCCTTACTTTAGCGCTGTTGGTAGTATCATGTATGCTATGGTTTGCACTCGTTCTGACATTTCACATGCAATCAATGTTGTTAGTAGATATATGTCTAATCCAGGAAAAGAACATTGGCATGATGTGAAATGGATTTTGAGATACTTAAGGGGTACTACTAACACTTGTTTGGAATTCGGGAAAAGTAAGAACATGGTGGTTGGCTATGTTGATTCAGACTATGCAGGTGATCTTGACAGAAGAAGATCCATTACGGGTTATGTATTTACCCTTGGTAGTAGTGCTATCAGTTGGAAAGCTACTTTACAGCCTACAGTTGCATTGTCCACTACCGAAGCAGAATATATGGCGGTGGTTGAAGCTGTCAAAGAAGTTATTTGGTTCTGAGGTTTGGTTGGTGAACTCAGCTCGAATTTGCAGAGGATTGTTGTTCGTTGTGATAGTCAAAGTGAGATTTGTCTAATGAAAGATTCGATGTTTCACGAAAGAACAAAGCACATAGACATCAAGTATCATTTTATCAGAGATATTATTTCCGAGGGAAATATTGGTGTTACTAAAGTTTATACGGCAGACAATCCAACCGACATGATGAAAAAACCTCTTCCTACCAGTAAGTTTAAGCATTGCTTGAACTTGATTGGTGTTTGTGACAATTGAGATTGCTTGATAGGGTAATTTTGGCTAAGGTAGAATTTATTCATTGGAATTCAAAACAAGGTGGAGATTTGTGAATGTGTTTTGAATTTTTTATGTCAATAATTGATTATGTGATCGGTAAGTTTGGCACCACAAGTGTAAAATTTTGAAAATTTATTTGTCAATAATACTGTGCAAATTATGGCTACCATTTCTTCTAACTTTCACATTCTAATTTCAATCTTTGTTGGTTTAATTTTACACTATAAATACCAATGCATTTGCATAGTTTGAATCATCTAGAAAAAAGTGAAATAACCTAATAAAAAGGCCTTTTATCATTTGTATGACATTCCTTTTGGAATATTTGTGAGTTATTTAAGTGAGTTTGGGTGTATTTGAGTTAAGGGTTTGAATGTTCTTTCTCCATTTCTTTTATATTAATATTTCTCGATTAATTAGTACATTATTTTGTTAACCTCGTATTCTTTCAAATAATTCCCCCGCCGAGTTATTTCACTAACACTCATTTTCCCCAATTCGGAAGGTTTCTTTGTTTCATTTCGTTCTTTTGCATCTTCGTTCTCAGTATTTTCTTGCTCAGCTGAAGTTTGAAATGGCTGGTGGGAAGAGAAGAGAACTGAAACCATAAGTTTTTTTCCCAACTCTAATGGATTTACGAACTGGATTCGATTTTATTTAAATTCGCCTAGTTTTGTTGCAGACAATTTGAGTTCAGTAGTAGTATGATATATTTGAAGTCTTATAAACTAGGTTTTATTGTAATGAAATGTGTTTGCAGAATTCAGTTGTAGTTAATTATAATTGTGTCCAATTTGATATAGGTTATGATTTGTTTCTATATAAGTTATATACAATTATGATTATGGATTTCAGCAATTAAAGCTGTAATTGTTTGGTTATATCGCTGGCTTCACATTATGCATTTGTGGCTTCACAATATGCATTTGTGTTTTGTAAGCGGTGATCTTTGATTCTCAAGTGTTGGTTGTGTTTTAATTGGAAATAACAAGGTTGAGCTTGAATGAAACACCAAGTACTATCTTGCACCTTATTTGTGTTTGTAGAAATTTGTCCTATACGATTCTTTGCAACAATTTTACATTTATTTCAAGAGATCGAATCTCCCGAATCTAGTTTGGGATTGATGAATGTTTTAGTTTTAAATGACTGTAGGTTGACTGCAACAGTTGTTGATACTAACTTGTTGACTGTAGGAGGAGAAATTAGAGCAACAAACTTGGACGAACCTTCCACTCGAACTTCTGGAGTTTGTCTTCAGTCCTTTGAGTCTTAAAGATAATATTCGTGCCTCGGTTGTTTGCAAGAAATGGCATGCTGCTGCGGTTTCTGTTAGAAAGTTCAACCGACCCCATGGCTTATGTGTTTCCCAAAACATGGACATTTGTACGAGCTTCACGATCCAGCTCAACGCAAGACATATTCACTTGAGCTGCCAGAGTTGCATGGGTCAAGGGTTTGTTATAGTAAAGATGGCTGGTTATTGTTATATGGACCCACAACACGTAATGTGTTCTTCTTGAATCCGTTTACCAAGGAGGTAATCGAGCCGCCAAGATTTGACCTGGATGATCAGGTAGTTGTCTTCTCTTCTTCTCCAACATCAACTAGTTGTATCGTTTTTACGATAAGTACGTCGACCCGACTATTGTTGCTATTAGCACTTGTCATCCCGGGGCAACTGAGTGGGTCACGGCTGATTACCAAAACAGCAAGCCTTTTTTTAGCAGTGCTTGGAATAAGATTGTTTTCTGTAGCGGACTCTTCTACTGTCTAGTGTTGCTGGCTGGGTTGGAGTTTTAGATACGGTTAAACTTACTCGGTACGTTCTTGGAATCCCTCCACCTAACAATTACTGGAGGGAAAATTTTATGTCGGAGTTTAATGGAGATATCTTAGTTGCATACACATATTGTGTCGGGAATCCAGATTTGTTTAGGTTGAATGTATCAGATATGAAATGGGAGAAATAAAGACGCTTGATGGTGCGACTTTGTTTACTAGTTCGTGGTCATCATGTACTAAAACTGACATGGCCGGGATGATGAGAAACAACATTTACTTCCCGAAAGTTCGTTTCTTTGGTAAGCGTTGCTTATCTTACTCTCTTGATGATTGCAGATACTATCCTCGTGACCAATTTTATGACTGGGGAAAGCAGGATCCTTATGAGAATGTTTGGATCGAACCACCATAAGACTTATCGACATTCAATTGAAAAACAAACATGATGTTGGGTCAAGTAAGAGAGCTACTTCAACTATTTCTGGTATACTAATATTTTGGGTTGTTTATTATGTTATCATTTAGCTTCACTTAAAATGCTTGTATACAATGTGAACGGTTTATGACAGTTCGGAAGCAAGACATTTAGCTCAAGCGTATGCGTACTTTTATGTTCAAAACATTATGTAGTTTTGTCTTATGAATTTTCGACTTCTTGACATTGATTCAACTTATCTTATGGGACATATATCCTTTGTTGCAGCAAATATTGAAGTTATTGACTAGCCATGAGTTGTTTTTCAAAAAATTGACTAGCCATGAGTTTTTTTTTTCGATTTCTAGCATTTATTTTGGTACAATTCAATTGGATGCATTAAGTTGCAAGCGCAAGGACACAATTGGCGAGTTGAATTATGCATCATTGGATTCGGATAACAAATAATGTTAGATCAGATCCCATATAAGCTAATGTATGTCATCTGCCTATCTCGTAGATACAAGATTCTGTTACATTAAAATACTGATAGATTCCGGTACGTTCAAATATTGATAGAACCATGAGAATACATAGCTTGGGTATAGATTTGTGTAGCCCAGTTGCATTTAAATGGGATTGGTTGCTCACAAGTTCGATTTTTAACAAATTTGAAATGCTTCGCACTTGAAGCTGTGGAATGTGTCATTCGGCTCGCAGAATGGAGAATACCTATTCTACTCACTATCATGTTTCATTCTGTGAACCAAACGCTATAGCAGTAAAAATGAATATAAATTATTTGGTGATTAGATACCAACTAGATTGAATACAAGCAAGCAAAAAGAATAAATGCAAGAATGTAAGATCTGATTCCGTGAATGATAAGAGCCAAGTTTCATACAATACTGCAAACATAGTAAAACACTGCTTCCTTCTAAGCTAAAGCTACTTCCAAGTTTCTGTTTTACAATTGTGATTTAACTGTCACTGCCGCCGATTTAGCAAGCTCAGGCCAGAGAGCAAAAAGACCGCCACAGTTGCAAAATGGTTGCTAGTTCACATCTTTGTTGGTTTTATATTGCAGAAAACTCTCGGGCTCTGCTGAATTTCGTAACACTGCTGCTGAACCGGATGGTGTTTAAGGGTCAAAATAAGTGATGCCAAGCAAAAAATCATCCTTGGTCCTTTGGCACTTGTGTACTAAAAGGCGAAAAACTAGTATGGATTGTAGCGCCTTCCCCTGCCGCGGCTACCCTCACTGTGTCTTCCACTGCTATCACCGCCTCCCCATTGCTGGGGTTGAGGGCTGTGGAGTTGCATTCCAGGCTGTTGACTATTGCCAAAATTACAATTTTGACAGTCAATGATTCTTCAGAGGTGATTCATAATAAAAAAAAAAAAAAGCAAAGCAGATAAACAAGTAGAATGATTTGCAAATCAATTAAAGCTAGCTTGATCAGACAAAAGCACAAGCATATTCATCCTGATGGGTGTTAGTAAAACGATGCAAGCATGAGTTTTGTATGGATAAATACTTACAAGACATATCCAATCCTTCCATCGGGCAAAAGCATTGGCATCATTGCCATCCCAGCAGGAGTCGGTCCACTACCATACATCATGGGCTGCAAAAGTGCATCACACGAGATCATTAAAACAAATATTAACAAAATCAAAATTTTATCATGTATAAGCAAAAGATTTGAAGCTAATTTGTTGCAAACTACAAAATGCAAAATGGAGACTTTCAATCCAAAAAGAAAACCTACAATAATTCAATTTTCCATAAAAGAATCGGATGCCTATAATAATTCCATTTGCCAGTAAATTCAACTAACAGACTTGTAATAAAATTTTAACCGCCATTGTAAATTATATGCCCAACACCAACAAAGAATAGCGACCAAAAACATCAAATAATATTTTTCTTTCACCAGATGCGGAATTGAATTTCAATCAACTACATACTAACACTTTTTAGCTACCTACTCCCTGGCCCAGCCAACTTGAGCCGACCCAAACAGTCCGTTGAACTTGCTTATAGTTAGTGACACTGATATCCCCCAGAAACACATTCATTTATTTGTCAATCCAACTATCAGAAAGCAGAAATTTTTTTAGTGGTGTCATAATCCTGATTAAGTCGTTATTTTGTGCATCTTAGGGGCTGGAGATGGGATATATTATGTGTTTGTGTGTGTGTGTGCAAAAGAAGGGGGAAGGAAGGGGATGTGGAAGATGCATCATGACCGTTCCCTTACCTGTGCAAAGCCAGCAGAACCATATCCCGAGCCTAGACCACCATAGGCACCTCCAACAAGACCATAACCAAGACGAGGAGGAAAGGTTGGAGTTGAAACAGATGTTTGTAAATTTTGTCCTCCAGAAGACTTCTGGTCTGATTGGGGTTTTGCAAGGGAACAATCCAGAACTTGGCCTGCCAAAAGCGAACCAATTCAGATCAACTGTGCAACTTCATCATATAATATATGTAAAAGGATTGGAAATCTTACCATTAATTTCATATTTCTCTGTGTTTTTCAGTGCTTTCATGGCACTTGACCTCTCAGCAAAGTGAACAAAACCATATCTGCTCCTCTCATGGCCAGGTTTTGCAGGTGGAAGAACCACTTTAGTAACATTTCCATGATGTTCAAACAGCTGTCTTAACTGATCCTGGGTTATATCTTTTGGTAAGTTCTTGACATATACTGCCTTAACCTGAACCAAATATAGAAAGGTTTTCATTATTTTATTACTTTTTTCAAAAAAAGAAAGAAGATATAGATATCATGACATCAAACCAAAGTACAGCAAACCATCTAATTTGAAACTTTGAAGGAACTAACGAAAAGAAAACACAATGACCACAATTTTACAGTTGAGCAACCATAGATTGTCAATTAGAAGGACATATTCATTCCTTTTCTTATGCAAACCACAGCCCATCTCCATGAACATCAAAAACAGTACATCAATAAGTAATTAAAACAAAATTTCAGCATCAAAGGACAAGAGTAGTTTTAGTATTTAGAGTTGAGATCAAGAAGACAATACAAGCAACTATATAGGCATATTGGGTTCATAGCATACAGATTATGAGGAAATAATAGTTGAATATGGAAGAAGACCAAGAAAGCCAAATTGTATTACCACCTGAGAAGCAGCAGAAGAGCCAGCATTTCTGGGATCAGCCCAGCTAACAGTTGGAGCATTATCATCTAGTTTAAAATCAGGGTTCAGCATCTTTTTTCTCGAGTATTCAGCACAAGCATGATTATAATACTCAACAAAAGCAAAGCCACGATTGCGACTGGAGTTCTGTGGGTCCTACAAACAGTAATATGCCAAATCAATGAGAGCACAAACACTCCAATCCACAATTTAATAGCAATCATGATAATAGCTATTCACACGTGTGTGTGTGTGTGTGCACGCACTGGAAGTTCAAAGCAGACAAACCTTTAGCAATTCCACGGAAATTACACCAGGGCCGACCTTCTTTACAATCTTCTTGATATCTTCCTCATCCAAGTCTCTTGGAACGTTTCCGATGAACAACCGATGATTTGCTTGAGATGTTGAGCATCTTACGATTTTCCCCTAAAGAAAAACATGAATGTGAAAAGAATGGTAAAGCCAACTACTATTCCAAAGAGACTGGAGTTATACTGGAAATATAGGCATAAACTAAATGGCATCCCACAGAACTTACAGCAGGAAGAGAAACCATACAATTTGGTACCTTAAATTCGGTGTTGTTTAGTTCTTCAATGGCCTTAGAAGCTAACTCTTTTGATCTGAACATGACAAACGCGTAACCCTTGGACTCACCCGAGTCTCTGGCCTTCATTATCCTCACCTGTTCAGAGCAGAGAAGTTACTGTTAGCCAGTCTGAACACAAAATACTCAGACTAGGTATTTCATAATGAGGAAACAACTTACTTCAGCGACTTCACCTATAGATTCACAAAAACCCTTAAGATCCTTTTCAGTGGCATCATGAGGAATGCCTCCCAGATACACCTCTGATCCATGAGGAGGAAGTGAAAGAAGCTCAGCATGCCTTTTTCTATCGTCTTCCTCCTCTTCCTTGTCTGAACCTTTATCAGGGTCACTAGCACCCTCCTCAATTTCTTCCTCTTCTTCAACCTCCTCTTCAACCTCTTCCTCTACCTCTACCTCCTCCACTTCCTCCACTTCCTCTACTTCTTCATACTCAACTTCTTCTTCCATTTCCTCTACTTCATCGTCACCATCAAGGTCAACTCCCTCTTCAGAATCCGTTGGCTTTTCAAATGTATCCAATTTATCACCATCAGCATTATCCCTTGGCCTCGGCATCTAATAAGTCTAAGAAAACAAGTTTGCAAAGGCAACTGTGAAGGAAGCACAGGAGCCAGAACCATTCATTTAAGGAAGAGTACAAAGTAGGGAAAGGAGGAAACAAAATGAGAGGCCAAATGGAGATGAAAAGTAAGAATCCCAACTGAATCATATCCATAAGATATAGATTCAAAAAGTAGCAATGTGAATGATATCCAATCAAGGGAAATGATTAAGCAGCATCAGTCAGAGAGCCAAGAGAGAATAACGAATGATAATGAAGAGGATGATGCTTAGCAGGTGAAAAATATATGTATATAAATATCTACTAAGAAGTGAAATTTGTTGATATTTAGAAGCTAGCAGTATCCCAAAAACAACAGCCAGATGATAGTTGATTGTTTAAAGTTTATCTGGAAATGCATACACCAAAAAGGAAAAGCAAAAGACAAGAAATGAGAAAGTGAATCAATATGATTGACATTACAAAGCACTATTTTTAGCCATGATAAGACAACCACCAGTTACAAAAACGAAGAGAAAACAAAATGCACGGGTTTATAATATTTCATACTCAAATCAACCAACACGGTAGAAAACTACTGAAGCAATATAATAGATGCTTGTTGTAAGTCTGTCTCATCAATTTGAGTATTTATATCATATCTGCCAAAGAATTTGTGCAAATCAACCCAAAGTCCCAAAGTTTTATGTATGCGTTGCATCAATGTTAGTATTTGTATCATATCTACCACATGAGTGACACTGCAATTTCTCGTATACCTAACTGAAGAACACTAAGATAACACATTCTTGAAAGTACAAGCACATAATTTCTTAGTTAATCCTGCAGCTTTACTCAACTGAATGTGCAGCATACTTCTTTTTAAGAAACTTAATATGGTAAAAAAAATATTCATAGGCCACATTTTGAGGAACAGTGCCAAATATTTTCATCGAGTTAAATCAAAAGTCACCTTATACTATCACTATGTTAAGCAAATGAAACAAACACAGCTTCTTGCTTAAAACACATGAAAACCAAGTCTTATGTAAGCAGATGCAGAATATTCAATTTGTAACCTAGTATGCTACGAATTTTACAAAAAATTAAGAGATAAGAGAAACACATAATGAGATGAAGTAATACCTTTCAGGTCACGGTACCAGAATACCGTCGGAAATAATAACTAGGGTTCAGAAGGATTGGCAAATCACAAATTTAGAACGAAAACGAAACAGAGAGAGAAGAAGAGAGAAAATTGGAAGACCCGGCAACGGTTAAAAAGTGAAAACTTACCCAACTCAAAATATGCATATAGGGTTTCCCAGTAAAACTACGTCGTTTTGCTGGCGGGGAAATGAGGCCTTTTCCTTGAAAATATACTGTTATGTCATGTGAATTTAGATAAATAGAGTTCTTACCCGAAAAATAAGGATGTAAAAGAGCTTGGAATGAAAAAATATTAGTTTGTAGCAATAAAAATGTGTTTCTAAATTATTATTCTATTATTCGTGCTCCCAATAATCTAAAAACATGAAAATTTTGAATGTCCATTATTTGCATGCATTGATTAAACAAACAAATTCAATGCCTTTGTGGTATTGAGTTTGATCTTGAAGATTAAATAGATTCAAAACAAATAGTTAGGGTTGAAAGTGGGACGATAGGGACGGGATTCCTTGATAAGAATCCTTATGGGATGGGGATGAAGATATTTTAATACTCAAATCTTTAACGGAAATGAGGATGATTGATATCGATAAGTTTTAATGGAGAATCTCGAATATTTCCCAAATATTAATTAAAAACCAAATTATTTAATATATTTTATAGTAATTATTTGGTATTGTAAATTATTTTATAGTGATAAAAACTTAGTCTAGTGATTAAGACGGAAATTGTAAACTCTAAAGATGTGAGATTCGAGTCATATCTGGGACGAGTTGAGAATTTTTCTTTTCATTTCATGTAAGCCCGAATATGGGAAAAAAAAAGATTTAATGAATTATTTTATATAAATATATGGAACATGGACTTCTACATAAAAAAATTTTATCAAATATTTAAGATTTACAAATCTAAATCCCTTTTTATATAAATCATAAGCTTAATTTCATTTTATGTTTTACTTGTATTGTTGAACAATATATTTTTTAATCTAACATTTAATGTTTGTTTTCTTAAGTTTTTCATATGTTATGTGTTAAAATTTCTGTTAATATGACATTAAGTATTAATGAAACACAAATTTAGTTTGATCTTTTTTTCAAATTATTGATACGAAATAATTTTATTTCATGAAACTTTGATTTTTTTACATTTATTTATTTTAATGTGGAATCCCCAATTGGGAAATGAGAAAAATAATTTTTTAATGGAGATAGAGATGGATCCTCAAATAGGTTTTCATCAAAGTAGCATGATACATGTAAGAGAGATGCTAGCAAAATGTAAAGCAATTCCTTAACGGGCGGATCCGGACCGGGTCCAAGCTGGAATCGGTTTGGATCCGTTTGAATATATTGAACCCGGATCCGTCGGATCCATAATTTTAGGATCCAAATCCAGATCTGAAAGATTCCACGGATCCGGGTCCATAAACGGGTCCAAAACTAATTAACATCAAATTCTTAGTTTCAACTTCCATACTTGTACATTTCACCTTATTTTAAATA
>CATIWQ010261360.1:0-28522 GCA_949673415.1 Euphorbia schlechtendalii | reverse complement strand
AAGGCGAAAAATGGAAATTACAAGGCTTCAAAAATCGGGGGATGCAACCGCCCGCTAACCTATTAATTACATTTCCCAAAAATTGAAATTACGATACCCGAAGGAAAATTAAAGTCCTAAACATACATCTAATCCTAATCTGCCTACATCCACAAAGGTTAGCACAGGGGATAGAATGTATGTTCGGTTTTGAATTCAGCGAGGCCCGTGTGGCCTTAAAAAAAGATCGCGATATTGTGTTTATTATTTAAATAAAACCATTCATTTTATTAGCACATTGGTTGTTCATTTTAATTAATGAAATTGCTCGCTTGGTAAAAAGTGAGGTCTATTATCCGGGAATATGTTTTATTCCCTTCGTGGGGGTGTTCTAACATACATCTCCTTTTAATAAAGAAAAAGATGAAGAAGAATTACAATAGTTAAAATAAAATAAAAGAAGAGAAAGTCCTAGGTTCGCAGAAGAAATCAGAAGAAGAAATTAAACACTGAAAGCACGAGAATTACAGTTCTAGGAACTCTGAGGCTTACCCTTACTGAATGAATCCACGTCGAAGAAATCCGATCGGTCTGTGAGAAATCCTCCTTGTCTTTTTTTAAGGTAAAAATGTTGTAGTAGAAAGTCTGAAAATTGTTCGTTTTATTCTTAGAATTCAAAGTCGGTCTAAAAGTTATATTTTTTGTCTGATAATTTCAAGATCTCGTTATTCGAAAAAAACCCGACTATTTATAGGAAAATACTGAAAAATCCAAAAACGGAAAGTTTTTTTCCTGCGAGGGGTCTCGCTAGAGAAAAGCTTGGCGAGGCCTCGCTATGAGCTTGGCGAGGTCCTCGCCAGCAAGGCAGGCCTAGGTTTCCGTTTTTGAACTTTTATAGTATTTTCATATTTTTTAATTAATATTTTTTTTTATTTTATTATTTTAATATTTTTTTGTATTTTTTATTTAGTTAATTAATTTTTTTTATCTAAAATGTCCTTCTGAATTAGAGATGAGGATTCTCATTCGGATACGTCAGGATACTTGAAAATTGTGTGATTCAATGGTAAAATCACAAAAAAGTCATCATCATCGAACGCGCGAGCTAGTACAAAATTCCGTGCTCATAGCGGCGTTCCCCTTGAGCAATTCCAAAAGTACAAGCTTCCAAACTAGGAGAGCCTCTATGACTTAATTCACATAGATCTTCAACGACCAAAACCTTAATGAGGTATAACCCGTCGATTGATCGTTGTTGCTAGACTACTTGTAAACCAACCTGAAAACCTAATCTTGAAAGCTCACTTAAAACTTAGAGCCTTCTAAATGAACTCTTCAATTTGTTTGGAGAAACTCGTGGAGGATCTCGCTCAACAAGAGAAGAGGAGAGTAGAAATAATAGAGAAAAATAAGCTCTAAGCTTTTTCTGGTGTGTGAATAATGATAGGCTTGAAGCCTGTTTATAGGGAAAATGGGGGAGTGTTAAACCTCCCCTCTAACTCCATATGGGATGGAATAGGTACCCCCGCACCCTAGCAGACTTGCCTTGTGCCGCAAGCTGCATCTTGCGGGTTTGCGCGTAGGCCATGCAAGCACTGCCTTGAGACAACACTTGAGGCCTCCATCCTACTAGCATGTGCAGGCAATCCACGTGCGAGCAGCCCATGAGCCCATTAGCTCACGGGGTAACCAAGAAGGTCCCCTTTGGAATAACCTGGGTTCGTTTTTGGGGCCCACTTGCAAAGGGAAAAATCCCTTGCTCGCTTTGTGCAACCTTTTCCCTATATTCTCATAATTCCCTTTTAATTATTAATTTTGTTAAAATAGATAATAATTCTTCTCCCTTTGAACAACCTTTTCACAACTTGTATTTTCAGTATAGACCCAGTCCATAGGTTCTTTGCATGGTCCGATAAAAACCCAAAGAGTGTGACCTCATAGGATCCCAAAGTATAGAGCTGTTAAAGGTTAACCTGAAATTGGCTTCCCATCCAAGAACCTTTAGGCTTAGTGTCTTAGACTGTTATAGAACTCGATGGCTCTAAATGATCAAGTGGGCTTTCTAGCAAAGGTGTATGATCCCCCAATACATGGAACGTCACATGCCTGTGACTTGATCCTTTTCTGCACAAGTAACCAACACAATACACTCCTTCCATCAGGTTAAGTACCATCCAATTTATCGAGCTTGGATTAAGTGTCAATTCATGCAATAGCCGTAGCTATCCTAGAGTTAGACTTGTCCACAAAGAACACCACTTAGCCTTTTTGTATCTTGATCGATTAGAAACCCATTCCATCAATAGTATACTCTAATTAGAGGTTTATGAGTGTGTCACTTCAACAAGGGGCCCTAAGGTTATCACCATTATATTACTATATTAGGAGCGATGGGTCGCATCTTGACTACATAGCTTACCAACGTGTGATCATCGCTATACCCGTAATCACCGTGATCTTGATCGCCAGGGTATAAGTAAGTATGACCCAAAACAAAGAATAGCAACTCCTAAATAAGGTAACCGATATCTCAAGTCTGAGGATACTCATACTGTTACTACAATAAGACATGACATCAACACATAAAAATAGTAATTTCCGAGTGTCTGTCTTATGGTAATCTCCAATGTATTACCTGAATACATTCATGTCTTAACTCTAGGTAGCACCTTCAGCTCGTGATATTGGCTACTTGGAACTAATCCAAGGAGTAAGCCTACATATACTAGTCTATCCGCTCCATTGATGTCCAGTCTCAATAAAACTACGACTAGGGATATTTAGACTATCCATTGTAACATGTATGTGCAGTTCTCACTCTACATAGCTCCCACTATGTCCTTGCACTTTTACGCTATGAACTAGCACAGACTTTGTTTCATCAATGTGCATATACATATTCAAACATATATGATACGTATGAGATACAATAAATAGAAAGCACTAATAAGTAACAAATATGCCTTTGATTATCATTAATAAATCGAAAGTGTTTATACATTATAGCTAATAAAGACATATCGCCCTAATTGCCTCTAGGGCATACATCATGTCTAACAATGTTAACGCATGAATGTATTCGGGTAATACATTGGAGACCACTAGAAGATAGACACTCGAAAATAACTATATCCATGTGTTGGTGTCATGTCTTATTATAGTAGCAGTACAAGTATCCTCAGACCTAAGATATTGATTACCTTATGTAGGAGTTGTTGTACTTTAGGTCATACTTATTCATACCCTAGCGATCATGAAGATATGGGTGATTACGGGTATAGTGATGATCACATGTTAGTAAGCCGAGTAGTCAAGATGGGTTCCATCGCTCCTGATATAGTGATATAATGGGAGATGTACCTTAGGGCCTCTTGTTGAAGAGACACGCTCATAAACCTCGGATTAGAGTATAAGATTGATAGAACAGGTTTCTAGTTAATCTTGATACATTATGGCGAGTGGAGTTTCTTCGTGAACAAGTCTAATTCTAGAAAATCTACAGCTATTACATGAGCTGACACTTAATCTGAGCTCAATAAACTAGATGGTACTTAACCTGATAGAAGCAGTGTATTGTATTGGTTACTACTATAGAATTGGATCAAGTCATAGGCACATGACGTTTTGAGTATCGGGGGATCATACGCCTTTGCTAGAAAGCCCATTTGATAATCTAGAGTTATCGGGTTCCATATCAGTCTGGAAAATTTATCTTAAAGGTTCCCGGATAGGAAGCCAATTTTAGTTTAACCTCTAGCGGCTCTATACTTCGGGATCCTATGAGGTCACACATTTTGGGTCATTATCGGACTAAGTTAAGAACTTGTAAACTGGGTCTATGCCGAGAATATTTAGGTTGCTGAATTGGTTGGATAAATTATAAATTCGTTGGAAAAAATTAATATTAAAAGGATTAAAGGAAAAAATTTGGAAAATTGAAAAGATTGAAGCAAGAGAATTTTTCCCGTAGCGAGTGGGCCCCCAATGAACATAGGTTGTTCAAAGTGGGGCCTCCACGGCTACCCCACGAGCTAAAAAAGCTCGCATATCACTAGTGAGCGAGCTAGGCCCACTAGCTCTAGCGGGTAGCAGGCTCGCAAGTGTTGCCAATGGTAGTGCTTGTGTGGGTTTGCATAGTGCAAGTCTGCTAGCGGCTCACAAGCTGGGCTTATGAGACTTCCTGTAAGCATGGCTTACGAGGGTAAGGCTAGCCCAGTAGGGCCACCACATAGCCCGCATAAGTGAGCTATGCACGGGTCAGCCCTCACAAAGTTAGAGCTCTGCGCGCCGACCTAGTTTTGGGATGGGGATTTTCCTAGAAAATTAGGGGAGTAATTTGCCCCCCCCCCACTATATATAGTGGTCCCTTCTCCTACTTTCAATGCACTTCAACTTAGCCTTTCTCTTTGATTTCGACATCTTTTCTTCACCAGATTTTACGAGATCCTCCACAAGTTTCTCCAAACGACGAAGAATTCTTTAGAAGGTTCTTTCTATTTTGAACTGAGCCTTCTTAGTTAATATTTTTAGTTGGTCTTTGAGCCATCTAACAACTACTATCTACCAATGGCTTCTACCTCAGCGGAGGTTGGTTAGTGAAGATCCATGTGGATTAATCATAGAGGCTATCCTAGTTTGGAAGCTAGTGTCAATGGAGCTCTACCAAATTGCTCTAAGGGAACACCGCATCCAAAAGAGAGAGAAGCACTCATCAATTGGTAATGTTCTAAAATTAGATGCTAGGTTTCTTTTATAAGTTTTATAAACCTATTGGCATCTATGGAACTTTTCAACTTAGATTATATCAATCGTGGCATGCTTAGGAGATCCTTTAGGGTTACTTTTATTTTTTGAAATTCTGCCTTGCAATGTTGCATGTTCAATTACTATCTTGATTAACCTTGCTGCTTCCACTACCGTGTTAGCTTGAGGTTTATAAGGAGAAGAGAAATGATGATCAATGCCATATTTTTCAATTAGATCGGTCACTGCCCTTTAGAACTGAACCCCATTATTAGATAAAATATTGTGAGGCATCTCGTAGCATGCAAAGGTATGCTTTTCAATGAACTAGGCTATCTTCTTGGCGGTTATGTTGGTGAAAGGCTTGTCCTCTACCCACTTAAAGGAGTAGTCAATCACTACAATGATTTACCTATACCCATTAGACAATGAGGGTCAGATCTCACCAATAATATCAATCCCCTAAGTCGAGAATTGCCAAGGAGTTAAAAGATGGTGGAGATTAGATGAAGGCCAATGACTAATGTCTCTGTATATCTAGCATTCATGGAAATTCTTCACCTTAGAGATGCAATCGGCTATCGTGGTTGTCAAAAAATAACCCTTCAGTTGAATCTTCTTTGCTAAGGCCAAACCATTCATGTGAGGGCTGTAGTCTCCTCCATGGATACAATTCATGACCAGAGAAGCTTCCTTTTCTGAAAGGTAATGCAAAAGCAAGTTATCGCTGGTGCGCTTAAAGAGATCATCCACCACAATCTTAAACTAATCAGCCAACAAATGTTAAGATAACCGTTCTGATTATGTTTCCCCTATCTGGAATTCCCCATCTTTGATTAGTTGGACTATTTCTTGATACCAACAACTCTCATTAATTTTGATGGTGGCTGAGATGGAGCGATATTAGGAGGGCTCCATGGATGATTGAAAGACCATGAGTCTGATGTGTTAGTTTTGGAGACCTTTCTACATAGAGGCCATAGTTGCTAAGGAATCTGCCATTTAATTCTCATCCCGAAGGAGATGCTAAAATAGACACTTCTTGAATATTGTGGCCAATTCCCACACTACATCTAGATAAGGCCGAAGTGATTCCTCCTTGATTTCCCAATCACTGATGACTTACAGAATAGCTAAGGCGGAATAACTAGTGATGGTAACTTCCATTCTCCAGCATTTCAAAGCTTGCATACCAAAGAGGCATGCCTCATACCTTGCTCCATTATTGGTGATGGGAAATTCAAGATGCTTAGAGAGTGTATGACTTCATTGTATTGTATTATCAGGGCTACCCCGAGACCTACCCCTCGATGATTCATAGTTTATCCAAGAACATTTTTCACTCTTCATTCAAGGACTCTATGATTGCTAGCTGCTCATTAGGAAAATCTAAGTTCTCCACATAGTTAGAGTGGATGACTTGATAGGCGAAGAATTAATCGAATACTCAGCCCTTAATTACCTTTTTTGTGATGCACTCAATAACAAACTCAGAGAGGAGAAATAACCAATGAGAGACCTTATTGGCTAGAGTCAAGGATTGGCATAAATACTTCATCAAATCAATCTTAGCCATTGCCTGAATTATGTATGATTAAAAATAGTGTTAGAGCTTCTTAGTGAGCCAGACCATTATCACACAAGTCTTCTCAACCATCATCTATCAGCTTTCATACTCAAGAAGATTCTTGCTCAGATAATACATTGCATTCTCGCGCTTATCTTAATGCTCCTATACAAGCATTGCCCCTGCTGAACACTCTTCAATAGCTAGATAGTCTACGATAGGCTTATTGGGAGTTGGTTACTTTAGGATTGGCGGATTGATCAAGTAAGTTATGATCCTATCACAAGGCAACTAACATTGCTCATTCAAGATGATCGGCTATTGCTTTGTCAAAAGTTTTAATATTAGCCCCGTAAATGGAAATCAATTAGGCTTTGAACTGACATACTGAGGGACCCGATAATTGATCGCACTTCCTATCCCTGTCTTGGGAGATGGCATGTCACAGATAACCTTTATCTTATCTAGATCCATCTCAATCCCCACCTCTAACTCACAATGCCCTAGCATCTTGCTAGATGTCACACCAAAGACACACTTCTTCAGGTTGAGACATAAATTATACTTCTCTATTCTGGTGAAGAAGCATTGTAATAGCTTAAGATGCTCTTCTCTTGTTGTAAATTTATCAAGCATATCATCTACATAAACCTCAAACTCTTTGTGAATTATATTATGGAGCAAAGCTGTCACAACCTGCTTGTAAGTTATGCCAACATTTTTCAAACCAAATGGCATGACCTTATGGCAGTAGACACCCCCATTCAGTTATGAAAGCCATTTTACCTTTGTCCACAATATCCATGAGAATCAAGTTGTAGCCTAAAAACTCATCCATGAAGGAGTACATTGCAGCCCTTGTAACATTATGCACCAATACATCAATATGGGGTAACGGGAAGTTATCCTATGGTGATGCTTTATTCAGATCTCTAAAGTCCACACAAACCCTCATCTTCCCATAATTCTTAGCCACGGGGATAATGTTCGCAAGCCATGTTAAATATTCAACCACTTCAAGGAACTTAGACTCTAGATGCTTTGCTACTTCCGCCTTAACTTTATCAGCCCATTTTGGACATAGTTGATGCAAATTCTATTTTACTAGCCTGAACTTTAGATCAGTTAGAATAGGACGCTTAGCAATCTCTATGTCGACACCAGTCATATCTTTACAAGAACAAGCAAAAGAACTCCAGTGATGCTTGAGTATATTTTCAATCTCTCTTTTTTCAATAGGGTTTAAATCATTGTATATAGTTACCAATTTAGGTGATTCTATTGTACCCAAATTAATTTCATGTAAAAAGACATAGTGAATACTAAATACGTTATGAGTGGATTTAAATGAATACATGGTGCCGTCAAGTAGAACATCAAACAAGTAAGCAAAGTTCTTATCTTTCATTTAATAAAAGGCCTTGAAGGCTGAGTCGTTCACATCATAAATACTAGAAATATTAGAGATTACATCATCCTTAGATTCATCCTCCACAATTAGAGGGTTTTGATCGATCACTTCCTCATGAGTAACTTTTGGATCCACGCTTGTCTTTGTCTTTGGCAGCAGTGACGGCTGAACAAGCGAAGTGACCATTCCTGGAGTAGGAGCAGGCAACAATGGCAATAGCAGGAGCAGCACCAATCGAGGGAGCTTGATGATAAGTGAGGGGCGTAATGAGGATAACATATGATGTACTCATTGTAGGAGAAGAAGGAAAAATAGCAGCTCAATAGATAGTAGCAAGGTGAGTAGCAGGCATACGTGTTGAGGAAGAGCCCTGGCCATAAGGAGTAGCAAGAGGGAACGAGGGAGTAATTGCGAGAGGAGGATTGCCCTTAAGATGATCATTGGGCGATTTGATCATAATACCCTCTAAATCAATCACTAAATTAATATCTCGAATTTAACCCAACCTCGTACTTCTTAGCATCTTTAGTCATGGACTTAGCTAGCTTTTTGAAAGATTTTGCGATTGGACCTCCCTTTACCTCAATCCCCTTCCATCCTCTCTTCTTCTAAACACCAAGAGAGTAGGTGAGAGCCTCTACACTAGCTTTGATTTCCTCATCCATATCAATGGGAGGAATATTGTCAGGTTTTTGCTTAGGAGTCTTTTCACATTCATCAACCCCCTTGACCACCTTTCCTTTTTCATGGTTGAAAATAGGAGAAAGAAGAATAGAGAATTCTTCTTAGGGCTCCTCTTGGGCCAACATACAACAACTCTCAAAGTTGAAGACATTTTTAAAGATTTCAAATCCCGGCCACATCTAGCCCTCATGTACCACATGCTCTACCAGACCAGCATATAGAACTTGTCCCCTCTCACAAACGTTCACCATGTTACAAAATAATGGTTTCTTGTACTTATAAACTTTTTTATGCGGGTGGATGAAGCCTAGCTTGAAGTGATGGACAAGAGGCTTAGGCTCGATAGTTGTAGAATACCTTTATGGTTTTTGTCCAAACCCTTACTAAGGGTGGTATTTCCAAACTTCTTCATTGAATTTCCCATACTTAGCTAAAAATGGAGATAGCCAATGGAAACCTTCTTCTTTCCTTTACTAATAGTGGTGACATGGAGCATCGATTTATTCTCCTCAAAAGCCGCTACAATTAGCACTAACTCTTCATCAGCTTTAATAGGCACTACCTTCCCACGATTATAAAGCTTTATCTTTTGGTAAAGGGTGGATGGGATGACTCCAATTGAATGAATTCAAAGCCTACCCAAAAGCAGCAAGTAGGTTACTCAAATATCAAGGATAGTGAATACAACTTGAGCCTTTACTTCACCCATAGTGACCTCGATTTTGAAAGTTCCAATCACCTTTTCGTATCATCATAAGATCAAATAATAGTGGTGGATCTTGCTAGCATAGCATCATTACAACCTATATGAGGGAGGACCTTAAAAGGGTAGAGATTGAGGGTAGATCTATCATCCACCATTACACAAGGGATCTCATGCACATAGATTTAGACTTGAATAAAAAGGGTCTTGTTATGATGGTGAAATTCAAGGGGGAGATGAAACAAGTCGAAGCTAATTACTCTTGGTTTTTCCTTGGCAAGAAACCCTTGGCCTATAGCTAAACACATCTTGATGACCAATGTATTCAGAGTAGCATCCATCTTGGGAAAATTTTGTATGAGGCCTCTTTGATGGGCATCGGATAGGGTGAGTAGTTGCTAAATACCAAACTTTGCTTGAGTGTTCTTAAGTTGATTGACTAAAGGGTCAACCTCAATAGCTACTTCTTCAAATTGTATATGGAGGGGAGAATCATCAGAGGTCAGCTCTGTGTCCCTCCTTGGCTTCTTGTCTTTGCTTGCTCGTTTCGTTTAGGTTGTTAAACCCAGTCACTTCTTGTAACTCTTAATACTCCCCCTTCTAAAACCCATATCTCCGTGGTAGTTTGGATGAGATAACTTAGAATAGGATGTAGCATGGAGACATCCTTAAGTACGTAGATATCAATATCAATTGGTTCTAGAATTATTTGCTCACTTCCTCGATCGCAAAGACCTTCTTCTTACCAGACATAAAAAAATAACTATCAATATCAATCAGGGTAAACTGATCACCCCCGACCATATCAATAGATTCTTTCCCACTCAAGATCTCAATCATTGGAACATCTTTAATCATCAACCCTTGGGCAATTCACCCTTAGATTAGACTGTAGGAGCATATTGAAGATAAAGTTGGAAGGAAGGATCGTCCCCACTACATTCACCCTTTAAGTCCTTTCCTTGTTACTACGCTTATGTTTCTCAGCCATCTCAAAAATGTCTATATAGCAATCAATGTTCTCAACCTATAGATATCGATAGTATTTGGTAAGCATGCTATGAATGGAAAAAGCTAGACTCTATTTGAAACCCCTACCCGAGTGGAAAAACACCTTTAAAGCCATCCATCTTTGGTAGTAAGAGTTATAAGACTCGCCATGCCTCTGTTGACAAGCGTGAAGCTCATTTATATCAATTCTTGGCTTCATGTTATGGATGAAAATGTGAAACTCCTAGGATAGTGTCTCACAATTTTGGCTCATGCCCCCAGGTAAAGTCATGTACCATTTTGAAGCCATCCCATCTAATGAGAATGGGAATAGCATTGCTAATGTTGAATTAGAGAAGCTCTGAACTTTAAGTATGGCCTCCAATCAGATAGCTTGGAAGGTAGGATATCCCCTCACTTTGTAAATTAGAATCTCGGCCAAACTAAAACATAACTCATAAGACTTTCGCAGAGTTTGGCCAACCACAAAGCTTGCTTCGTCTTCTAAAGCTTTAAGGATATAATTGGGGGCAAATTAGTCCCCACCTGTTAGATATGATGTATTCCCTAGAGGCAATTAAGGCGATATATCTTAATTACTTATAATGTACAAATAGTCTCAGATTATTATTATTAATAATAAATGCATCTTTGTTATTTGTTAGTGCATTTGTTTATATTTATGTATCTTGCTATTATCATATATGTATAGTATTATATATATGCGCATTGATAAGACAAAGTCCGTGACTACTTCATAGCATAAAAGTGCGTGGACATAGTGGGAACTATGTGGTGTGAGAACTGCACATATATGATATGAATAATCTAAATATCCCTTGTCATAGTTTCATTGAGACTGTGCATCATTGAAGCGAATAGACTAGCATATGTAGGCTTACTCCTTGGATTAAATCCAAGCATCCGATCTCGTGAGCTAAAGGTATTGTGAGCATATGACACGGAGCGACGGGCCGAGAGCATGCTGAGATGAGAGGCGCAATCCACTGGGGTGTTTAAGTTGAAAGAGAAAGCGAGAAACATTTTAGATCAGTTAAACCCAAATCCGTCATCTCTTAGTGTAGAGTCGCCACCTGAATTAGCTCTTTCTAGGAATTAAATTCCTATAAGGCTTAACGTCCAGGGGATGGCCCACTAAGGCACTAAGATTCAAGTTAATGATAAGTTGCTTATTTCTTATTGGATCACATTATATTACATCTATAGAATACCGTACTTCTTATTTGTGCATCCTCGCACCTAATTCATTTTAAAGTTTGTAATATATGATTTAACATGTATGCAGAAAGCAGTAAATCCAAACATAAAGCATTAAATAAATGCGGAAAAGTAAAGATTAAAAATTTCACAATCTTAGGGGATGCAATAACCCACCTAATTTATTAATCACATTTCTAAAAAATAATTAAAATGAAATACTTGAAGGAAAATAAAACCTAAGCATTCATCTAACCTGCTAGCGCACAGTATGTAACACTACATAAATATTAACACATATGCACGATTTGATTTCGACAAGGCCCGTGTGGCCTAATTAAAAACATCAATGATGGAAATTTATTATTTAGAAATAAAATGATTCATTTTATTTACAAATATGTTGGTCATTTTTATTCAATGAAAGTGCTCGCATGGCATGAAGTGAGGTCTATTATCTAGGAATAATATTAATTCCCTTCGTTGGGGTATTCTAACATGTATTTTCATAAATTAAAAGATATTAAAGATGAAGAAGAAGTATTACAACAATATATACACAATAAAAGAAAATAAAATAATTCCTAGGTCCACATATAAAATGAAACGAAGAAAAGTACGGGAAGCACAAAATGAGCAACTCTAGGAATTCTGAGGCTTACCCTTTTAGTGTGAATCCACTTCGACATATCTGTATGATCCCCGGGAGCATTCCTCATTCATTTTTTAGTTGTGGTGTATGGAAAAATTAGTGTTTATTTATCCATAAGATAATCAGACTCGGGTTCTAAATTTGTTTTAGACCTGAGAATATATGAGGATTATTGTGAAAAAGAGGTGGAAGAAAAGTGGTTGAGGTTTGGAATCTAAACGTGTTTTGAATTCGAATGTAAGAAAATATTCTTTTCGTTGTTTTTCTTAACGATCAGACCATTTCTCAAAATATTTTCATCCGGAATACTGAAAATTTCCCTATATTTATATGTGAAAAAATCCCACAAAATCTAAAAGGGAACAAATTAATTTCCGGTGAGGGGGACCTACCCGGAATTCTGGCGAGCTACGCCCCTCGCCAAATGTTTGGCGAGACAGGTTCTTTTGTTCCTCGATATTTTTAAATTTTTATTTTTATTTTTATATTTAATTTTTTTAAAAATATTTTCAATAAATTAATTTTTTCACCACAACAAGTAATACTCCCATTCGAAGCTCTCCAGATAATCGAAAATTATGATTCAAGGATAAAAAATCTTGAAAAGCCATCATCATTGAACATGCGAGCGAGCTGGTACAAAATTCTATGCTCACAGCTGCTCCTTGTGATATAATCGCTTGTTGTATAACTAATATGATCAGACAAAATAGAGCGTAGGGATTGAGAATATACCTGATCGGTACGATTGGTGACTTCTTTGCCTCCAATTGGTGATGACGTGGGCCTTCCTTTCTAGCAACATGTCCTCCCGGGATTATTCATTTCTTTCTTCGGAATCCCTTGGTGCTTTATACCCCTTGCGAGTGGTCGATAGTTTCTTTTTATGGCATCCATGTAATAGTCGGCAATCATTCCCTTCTTCGACTACGATTATCGTGTGCCACTTGTGAGTTCATTTGAGTGGCTGGAAATGAGTGCTTGAATCTATTTTAAATGCGACCTTGGTGGAGGGATATCCAACTGTTTCTTTCTTCGATCGATGGATGAGACTATTTCTTTCTTTAGTCATCAAGATTTTGATTTTCCTTAGTAGGATGCTGACATGCTTCCCTGTGACAAGTCAAAGAAGAAGTGTAATGTTTATACATTTTATGATGAATGTTTTAAATATTTGATTGAGTTTATGTGAAGCAAAAATTGTTACCCCTTCAATCAAAAATTAAAACATGATAAATAAATGAGTTTAATGGAAATTCAGGGATGTCCCGAAACTGCTTCGTTATTTTAGGAGGCTCTTGAAATGTTGCAATATTGACTTTAGGCCAGAGTGGGCCATCATCTTTCTTGATGTTCGCAGGTTCCTCAACTAGAGGTGGAGTTCCTTATAAATGACATGATGTGTATGTAATGTATGTATGATTTTATGCATGAACAATATTTATCACATGATGTATGTTCATATGTTGTAGTTGTTGTGGGATTCATTCATTGGAGAGCCTTCTCTTGTGCTGGTGCATGGGTGCCCCTAGGATTTGTCTCGTTGGGGATTCCATGGATAATTTCCTAAAAGCTTGGATCCGACACAATGCGCGATCAACGACTCTTCCATACCCTCCTTGTTGAATCAGATTCGAGTTCAGGGCTTGGATCTTGTTTGAGGAGGGTTTGGAAAAGTCATTGCTCCCGCATTGTGTCGGCGATGACCTTAGAAGCCATTTGCTTGAAGTGTTGGAGGTATATGGTGTTACGTACCATTCCAAGGAGGACATGATGAATTTGATATTTCTTTGGTTCTAATTTTTCATAGACCACCTTATAAGTTTTCAATCTATCGAACCTTATCTTAATTTTTTCCCAGATCACCTTTTCAGGTTTTCAAACCAACAGACTCATTTTTTCTTTCTTTTATTTATTATATTTTTTTAATTTTTGGATGTTTACTTGCGATATTCTACCATTCACATGCAAGCAATCAAATTAAGCATATGCATAAAGATTTAGCAAAAATGACAATTCATTGATGAACTTAATAGGGGTATAAATGTTTCAAATGATTTGACTCCTACCATCAATTTGCCCTTTCAGGTTTTCTAACCAATGTGGTTTTCTCGAAGTTCTACGTTTTGCCTAAGTCACCCTTTTTGGGTTTTCAACTCAGTGGACTATTCTTTTTCTAATTTGAAAAGATGTCCTAATTTTTGCTCAATTAATAGAGTGTTAATTGATAGGCTAATTTATTTATTTTATTGGTAGTGCTTTTTACTGGTTTATATCTTTCACCTAAGCATGATAGCAATTATGCAAGACTTGGCTGATAAATCGGTTAACGTTCATGTCCACAACTTCAATTATTGTCTTGTATAGCATTCCTGATCAATTAGTTGGTGTCCATGCTATTTTGCTAGCTGTAGATACATGCGATGATGAGTCCTAGTGTTTGATCATCAATGAATTCAATTGTTCTCCAATGGCAGATGATATGTCGAGATTAGAGACTTCAACTCCATTAGGTGTATCAATGTAGCTTGATTCCATCGGGGGTGAACAACTCATATTCTACAGTGTAATGATCAGCTCGTAAGTGTTGGTGGGCCATTTGCTAGAGTTGTTGACATGCTCGGCAATCTAACTCCTTCTTTGTGTCTTTGGTATTATGTTGGTTGGTTGACCCTTCTAGGGCTTGATTGCCCCATAAACGGTGGTAAGTCATGTGATGTGTTCAAATGTCTGACCCCTTCTTTCTATATTTGACATTGCATTGGTTGTTTTAATTTGTTCTACCTTATTGACATTTCAGCCTTATTCTGGCTTCAATCATTTTGACTTTTGTTTGATTGACTTAATAATCAGTGGATGTTTTGTATTTGGAGATCTTTTTGTTGATCTTTCATCTTTGGCGAGGTAAATGCTATCATGTATTGTTTAAGTACATTAGTTTGTCTCTCACTTTCTCTCAAGAGTCAAATCATTTGAACTTATTGTAACTTTGAGGAATCCATTTATACCCAGATTAATTTCATGACATGATATGTCACATGTGCTAAAAACATTATGTATATGCTTATGAGAATTCATGATGTCATCAATAGAATATTTAGCAAGTAAACAAAGTTCAATTTATTTAAAAAAGCCTCGAGGGAAAAGTAGCTAGAAGCTAATTTATTACATCATCATCTATTGGTTATCTTTTAGTATTAGTGCCCCCTAGATTTGTCCATGGATTCAAAGTGTTCCATCATATCCGGATTCTCAAACACTTCTTGATAGCTCAAAAAGATGTCCAACCCAAATGTTTTTTTATAAGATGGAAGTGGGCCATCCAGAAGCTTGGTTATCATCTTTGGTAGAGTTAAGCAAGGCTGAAGCCTGACATGTGTGGCCATACAATGCAGATAGTAAGATTTGAAGCTCTCGCCCTACTCTTGCCTTATAGCCTCCAGATGTTGCATCACGGTTTCCATTTGAGTGTTGAAACCACTAGCCTGAGCAAGGTTATTCTAATAAGTGGCTTTGTTCAGTAGAAGGTGGCTATACCATTCATTGACTGGGTGATCCAAGGTGACGAAGAAGAGCTTAGCCATCATCAGTTCGCTGACCTTTAATTCCCTCATTACGGTTTGGTAATGCATTAAGTGAGCACGCGAGTCTCTAGAGCCCACATACTTTTCAAATTACTGCATCGTAAATTTTGGGGGCAAGCCTCTTCATCCCCAATTGTCACTTGTGCCGAGTATGGATTCATGAGATTGCCACCGTGAGTAGCCAAGAATTGTTGCCATAATTCCATCATGCTTGGTTGTTGGAGAGCCTAGATATATGTCATATTGTCGTTGGGGAAATGCTGCAAAATTAGGCAGTTGAGGTGCCTGGAATTGTGAGGCTATTGATGTACTCCAACTAGGAATAGGTTGTTGGGTCATTCTTTGATAAAAAGGCCTTAGTACGAATGCTAGCTGGCCAAGCTACCTCATGGAAGAATTTGCTCTCGAATTTGTGCTGGAAAGGATTGGCGATGTTAGATCTCGTTTGACCAAAATTTGAGATTGGTTCTAATTGAGCATCATATGAGAGGTGGAAGGTCTCCTTGTTATAGGCTAATTAGTAGGATCGTCATTATTAAGGGTAGTCCCTGTGTTGGACCTCCCGGCAAGCTGGCAAATAAGCTATTCTAGTTTTTTGCTCTTTGCAAAGGCATTCAAAGCTACTGCAATCTCAGCTCTCACCAATGACTGATGTGTCTACTAAGAGTTCTGTCTCTTAAGGGAGGGTGATCCTCCTTCGCAACTTCGTCTTATGGATCGACCATGTTATCAAGATTCAAAGTAGATCGTTAAAATGAATTCGAATCTGAACCTGAGTCTTCACTTGAGTTAGTGTATGGAACCCCTCCAAATTAGCCATGACCGGAGAGATGTGAACCAAGCAGTGAGCAGGCCTTTTCCAAGCTAAGATACACAAGTAGAAGATCAGACCATGCATTTGAGATTCGTGATGTGGAAAATGTGTGAGATGTTTAGTGTTATGGCTACATTCACAAGGGTTTAGCATGCCATGAATAATGTGTTTGTCAATCCATTTGAAACAAACCAGTTAATCGTTAGATAAAATAAAAATAGGTGAAAATGAAAATCCAACCCCTAGGGATGGACTTGAGGTCTGTATGATGTCCGTGTGATATCGTAATGTGAATGGTGTGTATGAGGTGACCAAATTACCATGTGGTGATAGGTCAATAATTTGAGATTTTGTACTATGACTAGGTCTCATGGAATAAGGAGGTCAAAATTATTTCGAGAAGCAGTTTCACATACCTTGATGAAATCGAATAAAATTTAAATAACCACCGTATGTAGCTATTGAATGATTTGGTTATTTTACCTAATTAGGGTGGAGTTTCGGATGTATGAATCATTGCCCAGTGTGGGCGAATGGTTCGGGTATTAAGCATATACCCTTGAGGATTGGTAAGGTAAAACTTTCGAAAAGAGTTCTCCCCGTGTGGGCTTAGTTTCAGATGTCAGCAAGAACATCATGTGATGTGGGCATAAATGGTTTAGGTAGGTATTTGCCCTATTTAGGCTATGTGGTATGTGTGATTGCCCCATGTGGACTATGAGTTAGATGTCAAGTGGACATCCCGTAAAAATGAGGGTATGTTCTCCTCTTACAGGCTAGGATTTGGATGTTAAGTGAAATCTTATTGAAAAGGGGTAAATGATGTTGCATGGCTATAATTGGTTCATGTTGTCCTAGGGTGACATGATCTCAAGTGTTGATTAATCCTAAGTATGTGTGATGCTGATTTTGCAGCATGATGATGTGAAGGTTACGACGTTTATGAGTGTGTGCATTCAAGTGTCTGCACTAAGATTCGTGGTTAGCATGCCATATTTGTACAATGTATGATGAATCGAAAGTAGTAAACACATAGCACATAGCATGTAATGTCCAACTTCCAACCATACAACTCTCATGTGTAGGGTTTTTGGCTAGTCTCTATCCTAAGTTTGGTTCATCTTAGTATCATGAGGATACTAAGGAGTGCACCCGCAAGAAAAATATAATGCATGATCGTTTGTTAGGTAACTCCATAGGGAAAATCCCTATGGCTTATTTACATGAGGTTTGTAAGTCAGTTGCAGATGTAGAAGGTTCTGGTCGCACTAAAATACACTCCAAGCTTCTCCCCAAATGGGTTTTAATGAGGGAGGTACATACGATATGGCAATAAGTGTTCCACTTTCTCAAATACTATCTTTTCTCAGTGAGTCAAATTAGTACAAGAGAATGCTTTGCGATAATATGGCACCTTTGCACTAATCACCTCTATTGCAATGGTAAATTATGAATATGTCATAATTAAGAAAATATAGAATAATTTGATCAACAATTTTCAGCACTTATACAAAAATCAAAAACCTTTGAGAAAAAGAGTTTAAGAAAAATCCCCAATGGAGTCACCATCGTGAGCGGATGACACGGAGAGCGATGGGCTGAGAGTGCATTGAGATGAGAGGCGCAATCCACCGGAGTGTTTAAGTTGAAAATAAAAAGTATTAGGTCGGGGAGACCCGGAATGTTTGAAAGAGAACACGGGAAACATTTTAGATAGCTCAAACCCGAATCCACCATCTCTTAGTGTAGAGTTGCCAACTTGATTAGCTCTTTCTAGGAATTAACGTCCCGTGAGGCTTAACATCCGGGGGTTGGCCCACTAAGACACAGAGATTCAGGTTCGGGATAAGTTGTTTGTTTCTTATTGGATCACATTATATTACAACTATGGAAAACCGTATTTCTTAATTATGCATCTTCGAACCTAAGTCGTTTTCAAGTTTGTAATGTATGATTTATCATGTATGCAGAACATAGTAAATCCATACATTAAGTAGTAAAAAAATGAGGAAAAGTAAAGGTTAAAAATTACAAAAGCTCGGGGGATGCAACCGCCCACCTAATCTATTTATTACATTTCCCAAAAATAATTAAAATGCAACACCCGAATGAAAATAAACCTAAGCATACATCTAACTTGCAGTCACAAGGGTTAGCGCACAGTATATAACACAACATGAATATTTACACGTATGTGGCCTAATTAAAAAAATTGGATGATGGAAATTTCTTGTTTAGAAATAAAATGATTCATTTTATTTACAAATATGTTTCTCGTTTTTATTTAATGAAAGTGCTCGCATGGCATGAAGTGAGGTCTATTATCCGGGAATAAATTTAATTCCCTTTGTTGGGGTATTCTAACATGTTTTTTCATAAATTAAAAGAAATTAAAGATGAAGAAGAACTATTACAACAATATTTACAGAATAAAAGAAATTAAATAATTCCTAGGTCCACATATAAAATGAAAAGAAGAAAAATATGGGGAGCACGAAATAAGCAAATCTAGGAACTGAGAGGCTTACCCTTTCGGTGTAAATCCACTTCGGCGTATCCATATGATCCCTGGGAGCTTTTCTCATTCATTTTTTAGTTGTTGTTTAGTGTGGAAAACTAAGTGTTTATTTATCTTAAAGATAATCAGACTCGGGTTCTAAATTTGTTTTAAACTAGAGAATATCTAAGGATTATTGTGAAAAAGAGGCAGAAGAAAAATGGTTAATGTTCATGATCCAAATGTGCTTTGGATCCAAATGTAAGAAAATATTTTCATGTTTTTTTTCTTAAGAAGGATCAAACTTTTTCTCAAAATTTTTCGGTCTGGAATACTAAAAATTTCCCGATATTTATAGGTGAAGAAAACCCAAAAAAAAGTAGATGTCTGGCGAGACCGGTTCCGTGGTTCCCTGATTTTTTTAAATTTATTTTTTAAAAAATATTTTCAATAAATTAATTTTCACCACAATCTAATTTTTTTTAAAAGTCTTAAAAATAATTTAAGTCCATAAAATAAATTGGCAATGAGGAATACTCCAATTCGATGCTTTCCCAATAACCAAAAATTGTGATTCAAGGATATAAAATCCCAAAAAGCCATCATCTTTGAACACACGAGTTGGTTCAAAATCTTGCGCTCACATGTACATTGAGTTGACACATGAATGTATTCAGGTAATACATTGGAGACCGCTATAAGATAGACACTCAGAAATAACTATATCCATGTGTTGGTGTCATGTCTTATAGCAGTAGCAGTACAAGTATCCTCAGATCTGAGATAGTGGTTACCTTATGTAATAGTTGCTATACTTTTGGTCATACTTATTCATACCCTAGGAATCAGGATGATATGGATGATTATGGGTATAGAGACGATCACATGTTGGTAAGCCCGAGTAGTCAAGATGGGATCCATCACTCCTAATATAGATAATAGAGATGTACCATAGAGCCTCTTATTGAAGAAACACACTCATAAACCTCTTATTAGAGTATAAGATTGATAGAACGGGTTTCTAGTCAATCTTGATACATTATGGCGAGTGGTGTTCTTCATGAACAAGTCTAATTCCAAGATAGCTACGGTTATCACATGAGATGACACTTAATCCGAGCATAATAAATTGGATGGTACTTAACATGATGGAAGAAGTATATTGTATTGTTTAATATTGTAGAAACGGATCAAGTCACAGGCACATGACATTACGATTATCGGGGGATCATACGCCTTTATTAGAAAGCCCATTTGATCGTCAAGAGTTATCGGGTTCCATATCAACCTGGAACACTAAACCTAAAGGTTCCCGGATGGGTAGCAAAGTTTGGGTTAACCTCTAGCAACTCTATACTTCGGGATCCTAAGAGGTCACACTCTTTGGTTCTTTACTAGACTGAGTAAAGAAACTATAGACTGTGTCTATGCCGAATATATTGAGGATGTCGAAATCGTCAGATGTATCATTAATTGGTTGGATTGAATTAATAATTGAAAGGAACAAATGAGAAAATTGGGAAAATTGCACGGAGCGAAACAATGGAATTTTTCCCATTACGAGTGGGCCCCAAACGAACACAAGATGTTTAGAGTGGGGCCTGCGCAGCTGCCCCGCAAGCTGAAAGGCTTGTGGGCCACTAGCGAGTTGGCTATACTCAGGTGCACTAGACTGTAGCAGGCCTACGAGTGTGCCCATAAGCCCAACTTGAGGGAAAGGCAAGCCAATTAAGGCTTTCCTTGTAGCAAGGATAAGCTGGTCAGCTTGCGGGTCCTAGGGATCCACGTGGCTGACCTGGTTTTTTGGATGGGACTTTTCCCATCCCACATTGAAAAATGAGGGGAGTTTTTCACTCTCCTCTACCTATAAATAAGCCTCCCCTCTCTTCCTTATTTTGTACTTCATCTCAGCCTTTTGCTCTAAGTTTCACATTTTTTCTTTGCGAGATTTTGCCAAATTCTCCATGAGTTTCTCCAAGTGATGAAGAATTCTTTAGAAGGCTCTTTCTATTTTGAAGTGAGCCTTCTCATTTAATATTTTCGGGTTGGTCATCAAGTGCTCTAGCAGCTGTTGTCTAACAATGGGTTCTACCACAGTTGAAGTTTTGGTCTGTGAAGATCCGTGTGGATCAGTTGTAGAGGCTATCATAGTTTGTAAGCTAGTGCTAATGGAGTTCTACTAAATTGCTCTATGGGAACACCGAACTAAAGGAAAGTAAAAGCAAGCGTCAACTGGTAATGTTCAAAAATTAGATGCTAGGTCTCTTTTATAAGTTTTATAAACCTATTAGCATCTATGGAATGTTTCAACTTAGATTATATCAATTATGGCATGCTTATGAAATCTTTTAGGTTAATTTTAAGGTTTTGAAATTTCGCCTTGCAACTTTACATGTTCAATTGTTGTCTTAAGTAACTAGCAGTGGTATTAGAGCCTGCCTTATGCTATGCATGATTGATTATAATATGTTGAAATTATATTTTCTATGAATTGATTAAAGTATGCTAAGCATTACTTAGGTTTCATTTCCTGTTATAGAAAATGATGTGATAACTAGATTAAGGTTTTTCTCAAACATAGTCTAGGTGATTATCATATAAATTAACAATGTTTTACCACACATGTGAATGTTTTAATTGAGTGTCGTACCGAACTTCACTCAATTTAAAAACGAAATCTTTAAATCATAGTTGTTTGTGGTATAATGAATTGAAGTGCCCATGGTTATTTTGGTAAGGATTGGACTTGGCTACTCATTTACTTTAAGAGGGCCTCTTCTACCTAGAAATCTCCATTGGTATTATGTTCAAGTGTACCCAAGGGACTTTTATTACTTAGGCAATTTCTAGTATGGGAATTGGATTTTGCATATGGTTTTACAAACATGTTTTAAGTGGTTGAATTAAATCTTATAGACATAGGTGCAAAAACTTAACCATGGACCTTGTTTGTTTTGTATGTTATGTGGAGTCTTGGCAAAATGGAATGATTATGATGTACTAGTCTTGAGCATGTTCCCTTAGAGTTTATAATTCAAAATAGCCTGAAATTAGTATTATCATAATCATATCTATCATATAAGACCTAGAATAGGGCGAGACCAGCAGTACCAATAAAATCCTTACAACAATATTAAGGTGGTAGATTGTCTTCCCATCATAAGTCATGATACAAACCTTATAAATGGACATGTACAACATTCTTTCCCTTAACATGTGTTTGGTCATGAGACTAGATGGGTTTAATGCCTTAACATATGGGTTAGTTATCCATATCATTGAAGCTAATGCCAAATTGGAGACACATTTCAGGATTTGTACAATTGGGAATGCACATCTCGAGAATGAGAACTCTAATGGATTAGCAATTGCATGGGATCCAAATGGATGGGTTCCAACCATGGTTATCTTGTTGTGGCTTGACCTGCTATAGCGGGGCATGATGTGTGGCTATGGATGTGCTACCTACTAAGGAAAATTTGTTGGACCAAATTTCTAGAATTTAAATAGAAAGGGCTATTTGAATGTCGATAAAATAGTAGGAATTATGTATTTAATTAAAGACCTTATATTAAATGCATGTACATATACTAATGTCTAAACAAATATTATCTTATATCTAGGTTGAATGTGATCACTATGAAAAGTACTTGCATTAACATTGGTCATCTTGTTGACATAAAATATGATGCTTATAACGTCGATGAGTGGTTTGAGACTATTAGAGGAGTTCTTCAGAACTACTACTTGGATTACATTTTGACTGATCCAAGTCCATAACATCCCAGTGAGAATGCTTTTGCACGTGAGATGAGTGTTTATGAGGAGCACAAGGGAAACTATGAGTTTACCACAAAATGTTAGACCACATGCTCCCAAAGTACACATGTGTGAACAAAGGTTGGACCTTGTAACCATGATTCATCATCTCAAATTGGTGGAAAATTTACAAGGTAAATTATGCCATAGTAAATTGCAGGGTGACACCTCAGCTGTAGAGTTGGTTATGTACATATATGACAATTCTGAGAAATTGAGAGAGTTGGTAGTTGAGTACAATGAGCCATCTTTGAGGGAAATGGTATTGAGGGTATTACCTAATAAATATAATTCCTTCAATAAGATGCTTAAGGAGTGTTCTCCTAACTATACCTTGACCCAACTTATGGACTTGCTCTAGATTTATGAGATTGAGTTTAGAAATAAACTCAAAGAGAAAGAATATACTGAGGACCTTAAGTTGAAGAAACTCAAAGGTTTAAAAGTCATGAGAAAGCTTATGAAGAAGTTAGAATTGAAGGGGGAAAATTTTTCTCTTGAAATAAGCTCATCGAATGATGACAGATGTGGTTTGAATTTCTAGAGGTATATTCATACTAGAGAGCTTCTCTACAGTTCCCTATGAGTCTACTTGGGTAATGGATACTGGTTTTGGTACTCATATTTGTACTTCTATGCAAGGATTGTGGATGGAAGGCTTTCATAGTGGGAAATAGAACTAAGAGTTGGAGCATGGGTTGTTGTAATAGTTATAAGGACATATAGCCTTCATTTGCCTAGCGCCCTAGTTTTAGTTTTAAACAGAGGGATTTGAAATTTTATTTTATAATAATAATTGTCAAATTCAACGCGATAATGTTTTTTAAGCTTGTGGGATATGTGTTGATGGAATTTATGTTCTAGTTACTAAAAATTAAATTCTAAATATGAACATTATTAAGAAATCAAGATTAGATAATGAGAAATCCTCATATTTATGGCAGTGTCGTCTATACCATATAAATGAGACTCACTTAAGTAAGTTACACAAATGTGGTGACTTGGGCGCAATGGAATGGGAATGCTATGGGGCGTGCGAACCTTGTTTAAAGGGGAAGATGACTAAGAAACCTTTCAAAGGAAATGGTTAACGTGCCACTAGTACTTTGGAAATATTACATTTCAATGTATGTGGTCCAATGAGTGTTAAGACACACGAGGGTTTAGTCTACTTCATAGCCTTTATCGACAATTACTCACAATAAGGTTATTTGTACCTAGTGAGACACAAGTTTAAAAGGTTTGAGAAATCCAAAAAGTTCATAACCGAAGTAGAGAAACAGCTTGGGAAAAGTATTAAGACCCTTTAATCTGATCGAGGCGGTGAATACTTAAGCCAAGAATTTTAGGATTATGTAAGGGATAATGGCATTTTATCCTAGTGGACACCTCCTTAAACACCCTAACACAATGGAGTGTCCCAAAGGAGGAATTAAACCTTACTCTATATGTTTCGATCCATGATGAGCCAAGAAGAACTTAGCAGATCCTTTTGGGGTTATGCACTTAAGAGCGCAATTTATATTCTAAATATAGTGCCCTCTCAATCAATTGATCAAACACCATATGAATTGTGATGTAGTAAGAAATCATATATTTCTCACTTGAGAGTCATAAAGAGGCCAAGTTTAGATGAGTTGGGTGCTAAGTATGATAGTTATTTATTTGTAGGTTACCCTAGGGAGACTATGAGGTATATATTTTATGATCCTAAGGAACAAAATGTCCTTATTTCTGAAAAGATTCAATTCCTTGGGCAGGAGCATATACTTACGAAAGCTAGTGGGAGCAATCATGAGTTAAGCACTCAAGAAGATCAAATAGAAAATCAACTGATTATCCCTACACCTGTTACTTAAGAAAGTGTAAGCATGGAATAGCCTATTATAACACTGACATTAAGTAGGGTATGTCATGCTTAAATCGCTCCAGAGCGATACTGGTTTCTCATCATTAATGATAAACATTTCTTCCTTATGGAAGATGATGAAGCCAAGACTTACAAGGAGGTAATGGAAGGCTCAGAGTTTGACAAATGGTTTGAAGCCATGAGCTCAAAGATGGACTCCATGTACAAAAAATCAAGTCTGGAACTTGATTGATGCTCCAAATGGGATTAAGCCCATAGGATGCAAGTGGGTTTTCAAGAAGAAAACTGACATAGATGGTGATAGAAGTACCTATAAAGAAAGGCTAGTCGTAAAAGTTTACAGTTAAAAGAAGGCATTGACTATGATGAAACCTTTCCACTGGTGGCCATGCTAAAGTTTATCAGGATACTCCTTGCCATCGCTGCTCATTACAATTTTGAGATTTGGTAGATGGATGTGAAAATAGCATTCCTTAATGGGAATCTAAATAGGGATGTGTATATGACACAACCTGAGTGTTTAACATCCAAAGATGGCTCAAAGGTATGCAAGTTGCAGAAGTCTATTTATGCATTTAAGAAAGGATCAAGGAGTTGAAATATTAGGTTTGATGAGACAATCTGAGAAATTAGTTTTGTGTCAAATGCTAATGAGCCCTGTGTACATAAGAAGGCTAGTGGGAGTGCCATTATTTTCCTTGTATTATATGTCGATGAAATATTGCTAATAGGAAACAATGTTCATTTTCTTCAGACAATTAAGTCATGGTTGTCAAAGAAGCTCTCCATGAAAGACCTTGGAGAGGTAGCTGTTATACTTGGTATAAAGATCTACCAAGATGATCAGAAGGTTGCTAGGTCTTTCACAAAGTACATACATAGACAAGGTTTTGGCTAGATTTAACCTTGAGCTGTTATAAAAGGGTTATCTCCCAATGTCTCACGGGATTAACCATTCTAAATTTGAGCGTCTAAGAACATAAGAGGAGAGAATACGCATGAATGGAATACCCTATGCCTCAGCGATAGGATCCATCATGTATGCTATAGTATGCACTCGGCCTGACATCTCACATGTATTGAGCGTCATGAGTAGATTTCAATCTGACTTAAGTGAGAAGCACTAGATGGGCCTTTAAAACTATCTTTAAGTACTTACACAGAACTAAAGATATGTTTTTGGTATATGGAGAAGGTGATCTCTCTGTGAAGGGATATACCAACATGAGTTTTCAGTTTGACAGGGACAATTGTAAATCCCAGTTAGGATATGTGTTTATGTTAAATGGAGGGGGAGTTGTTCAGAAAACTTTCAAACAGGATATGATTGCCAATTCAACCATAGAATCTGAGTATATAGCTTCTTCAAAAGCAGATAAGAAAGCTATCTAGGTTAAGGGATTTATTAGTGAACTTAGTTTGGTGTTTAGCATTGTAAATCCAATAGCGGTCTATTGCGATAACAATGGGGCTATTTCTCAGGCGAAGGAAGCATAATCTCGTAAGAGAAATAGACATATACTCAGAAAATACCATCTCATTTAGGTGATAGTAGTTAGAAAGGATATAAGCTTAGAATACAACCCAGCGAATTAGAATCTAGCAGATGGGTTAAGTAAGCAATTGATTCAGGTTAAGCATGACTAGCATGTTAACAAGTATGGCATGAAGCACATGGGCAATTGGCTTTAGTACAAGTGGGAGATTGTTAGACATGATGTATTCCTTAGAGGCAATTAGGGCGATATATCTTAATTAGTTATAATGTACAAGCAATCTCAGATTATTATTATTAATTATAAAGGTACCTTTGTTATTTGTCAGTGCCTTTGTTTATATTTATGTATCTCGCTGGTATCACATATGTACGGTATTACATATATGCGTATTGGTAAGTTAAAGTCCGTGAATACTTCATAGTATAATAGCGCGAGGATATAGTGGGAGCTATGTGGTGTTAGAACTACACATACGTGTTACTAATAATATTCTGAATATCCCTAGTCATTGTTTCATTGAGACTGTACATCAATGAAGTGGAAAAACTAGCATATGTAGGCTTACTCCTTGGATTAGATCCAAGCATTTGATCTAACGAGCTGAAGGTGTTACTATGAGCGGGAAACAATGCCTGCAAGCATTGCCCATGGTAGCACTTATGTGGGCCTTAAGCGTAGGCCTGCAAGTACACCCATAAGCCTAGCTTGAAAGAATGCGTGCAAGCTAGGCTTGTGGTGTTTGCCACTTTTCCACTGATAAGTTTCATAACTTTTACGCGAAGAGTTTGGCTATATATCAACAGTGCCAAAAACTTGCTCACGAAAAATATAGGTGTTATCAATACCCCTTATCAAATAGAAAAATGATGATAACTGCAAGTATACAGTTGCGATGTAGTTTTAAAAGATATCGATCCAACAGGGAAGGACTAGTTCTAAAGATCAAATAGAGGAACGAAACAAAAGAAAAATAAAATAGATAATTTATTTATGTAGGATTGGAATGATGGATGGATAGGCAAATGCATGAAAGATTAGAAAAGATAAAAGTATATAGATATTCCCGACAAACAAGTATAGCAAAGAAATCATGCAAGGTCATCAAAGATATTACGTTCACTAGATTAATTTAACATACTCGATTCTAGACACTCAGAAATTCAATTATTCACCGTAGAGCAACACATGAAATAACTTTTCTAAACCTAGTGCAAACGAATTAAGACTATCATATAAACCTGGACAACATCAATACTATGCTTAGTACGGGTCACTCTCACATAGCCACATTTAGCAAGTTACCATTCCAAAAATATTGGCTCACAAAACAGCGTTATATCACAGATCCAGTGATTATACATGATATTGTTAACCCCGAAACTACTCTTAAAATTAACGCCAACCCATATAACGTGATTAATATAAATGACTTAACACGAAATACCATTATGACACATAGACATATCATAAACTTTGAAATAGAAAGTATAAGTAGAAAGCAAAGCAAAGTTGTAAGGTATACAAGTGAAAGCTAAAGTTGATTAAATCGTATCCACTCTTTAATGGGAGTCATCAATTCTCGCAATTCCTACGTCTGCTTTGAATTCGGTCTTGGCCCATACAAAACCTCCACTAGGATGCTATTCTTTGCGAATATCGAATAAACGAATGTTGAAGAACGAAAAATTTTATTGATAAGTGATTTGCAATTACACTTATACAACAATCGCTTGAATATGTAGAGAAATCTAGTGATCGAAATAAGGATTCGAATCACTTATACATTTTCTCGCTAACGCTCATGAACATAGTGAAAAGTAGACATTTTTACTCTCTATCTATGCACGCATTATGCGCTATTTTTCCACCCCTTTATTCTATACTCCAATGCCACCAATGCACACTGATGCATGAAATTTGTGAAGAATTGGAGCCCTATTTATAGAGTTTGAAGGGTTGTGTCTATCCAAATGTCTTCACATCCATTGGTGAAAGATTGCATCTCTTCAATGTGATTGGTTGAGAGGCTTTGATTCAATCCACAATGGATAGGCACCTTTTCATCATTGGTTGACTCCTGATAAGTGTCTTTTCATTGGCAGTTGATGGTGGTTGATCATGCTTATCTGGCGGTTGGTAGTTACGAAGATAATACAAGAAAACCATCCATGTCATGACCGCGATGTACATGTCACGACCGTGAACCTTTGATTGGCAGATTTCTATTTCTGAAGTGAACGGGTCACGACCGCGAGGTATTGTCACGACTGTGAATTAAGTTTTCTTCTGAAATCTCCTTGTAACTTCACCGATCTTTGACAGCTTCAATCCTAAGCCAAATCTTTAAGTTCCACTCATCATTTTGCACCTTTTTCACTCTTTTTTCATAGAATTCCGCTTTAGCTCATTTTACTCCCAAGATTTACCAAGTTTCTTCATTTGCATAAAAAACAACTACATACCACGTGAAATCTTTTATATGAAGTATAAAA
>CATIWQ010261354.1:0-32614 GCA_949673415.1 Euphorbia schlechtendalii | reverse complement strand
CTTCATCAGACTTAGGATCAAACTTACCTAATTGCTCCTTGGTGTTAAGAATAAAATACCTACAGCTAAATGATTTGAGATGACCAATCTTAGGCTTACACCCTTGCCAAAGTTCATAGGGTGTCTTCTCAAGAATTGGGCGAATTAAAACCCGATTCAAGATATAATAGCCTATGTTAACAGCTTCTCCCTAAAAGTACTTTGGTAGATTGTTATCACTCAGCATGGATCAAGACATTTCAACTATGGTTCTATTCTTCCTTTCTACAACCCTTCTTTGTTGAGGTGTATAAGGAGAAAAGAAGTTATGGTTAATACCATGCGCTAAATAGAATTCTTCGAAATGGAAATTCTCGAATTCACATCCATGATCACTATGGATTCTACTGATTTAAGTTCCTATTTTGTTCATTATCCGGTTATTGAGCTTGATAAAAGATTCATATGTCTCATCTTTGCTACTCAGCAAGACTACCTAAGTGAATCTCGTGAAGTCATCCACAACCACCAACAAAAATCTCTTACCACCCATGCTCATTGGCTGAACTGGGCCGAAAAGATCCAGGTGGAGGAGCTGATAAGTGTATAATTACACTTATTATCATATTAATTGTATACACTAAACACTATAGTTTTAGTCATTTTTGTGCTTCATATAAAAGATTTCACGTGGTATGTAGTTGTTTTTTATGCAAATGCAGATACTAGGTAAATCTTGGGAGTAAAATGATCTAAAGTGGAATTTTATGTAAAAAGAGTGAAAAAGGTGCGAAAAGATGCGTGGAACTTAAAGATTTGGCTTAGGATTGAAGCTGTTGAAGATCGGTGAAGTTACAAGAAGAATTTTGAAGAATAACACAATTCACGGTCATAACAACAATTCACGGTCGCGACTTGATACACTTCACAAGCAGAAAATTATCAAACAAAGATTCACGGCCACGACTTGTCTGTCGCGGTCGCGACTTGGATGGGTTTTTGGTCAAATCTTCTTAACTACCAAGCACCATACAAGAATGATCAACCGCCATCAACTACAAATGAAAAGACACTTAACCAATCACGAATAGATGCATAACCATTGTGGATAAGATTAAAGCTTCTCAACCAATCATAATGAAGTGATGCAATCTTTCGCCAATGGACACAACTCTTCATTTGGATAGACACAACCCTTCGAACTCTAAAAATAAGGCTCCAAACCTTACAAATTTCATGGCATTGGAATTAGAAAAAGTGAGAGATATAGTGTGTGCATAGATAAAGAGTGAAATTATTTAGTTTTCACTACATTCATAAGTGTTGGCGAGAAAATGTTTAAGTGATTCGAATCCTTGTTTCGATCACTAGATTTCTCTACATATTCGAGCGATTATTGTATAATTGTACTTTCAAATCACTTATCAATAAAAGTTTTCGCTCTTCAACATTTGTTTGTTCGATATTCACAAAAAATAGCATCCTAGTAGAGGTTCTGTACTGGGCCGAGACCTAATTCAAAGTAGACACAGGAATTGCGGGAATTGATGACTCCCATAAAAGAGTGGATACGGTTAGATCAACTTTAGCTTTCCCTTGTATACCTTACAACTTTGTTTTGCTTTCTACTTATACCAATTTTGAAGTTTATGATATGTCTATGTATCATAATGCGTATTTCATGTTAAGTCTTTTATATTAATCAAGTTATATGGCTTTGAGTTAACTTTAAGAGTAGTTTCAGGGTTAACGAGATTGTCTATAATCACTGGATCTATGAATTTAATGTTGTTTAGTGAGCCAATATTTTTGGAATGGTAACTTGCTAAATGTGGTTATGTAAGAGCGACCTGTACTAAGCATTGTAATATTGTTGTCCAGGTTTATATAATCATCTTAATTCATTTGCACTAGATTTAGAAAAGTCATTTCATGTGTTGCTCTGCGGTGAATCATTGAACATTTGAGTGTCTAGAACTGATTATGCTAAATTAGTCTAGTGAACGTAATAACTCTATTGAACTTGCATGTTTTCTTTGCTATACTTATTTCGTAGGAAAAATCTATGTATTTAGAATCTCTAGTCTTCCATACATATATCTATCCATTCTTTTATTCTAATCCTCCCAACTAAAATCCAAAAATATTTTATTTTCTTTATTCTATTTTTCTTATTGATCTTTAGAGCTAGTCCTTCCCTGTGGGATCGATATCTTTTAAAACTACATCGTAACTATATACTTGTAGTGGTCTCCATTTTTCTATTTAGATAAGCGGTACTGATAACACCTATTTGTATTTTGAAATTATATCTTATCGGTAGGAAAGTGGGAGACAAGGTTTTTAGCTTTGTTATTAAATAAAAAATCCTAAGAGTTATTAGAGTCGAAACCTTGCTAACAAATACAAATAGACACATGTCAAACTTAGCACCCAGTTTATCTGAACTCACCCTCTTTACGTAAGCAGGACATCCCCAAACTCTTAGGTGAGAAAGAGAGGGTTTCTTACCATACATTAACTCGTATGGAGTTTGATCAACGTATTTGGAGGGCACTTTGTTTAGAATATAAATTGCGCTCTCAAGTGCATAACCCCAAAAGGATCTACTGAGATCTTCTTAGCAGATCATGGACCAAACCACATCAAGTAGGGTTTGATTCCTCCTTTCTAGCACCTCATTGTGTTGGGGTGTATAAAGAGGTATCCACTAGGATACAATACCATTATCCCTTAGATAATCCCGAAACTCTTGGCTTAAGTATTCATCACCTCAATCAGATTGAAGGGTCTTGATAATTTTCCCAAGCTATTTCTCTACTTCGATTCTAAACTCTTTGAATTTCTCAAAACTTTCAGACTTGTGCCTCATAAGGTACAAATAACCATATAGTGAGTAATCGTCGATAAAGGTTACGAAGTAGATGAAACCCTCATGTATCTTAACACTCATTGGACCACATACATCAGAATGTATTATTTCCAAAATATCAGTAGCACGTTATCCCTTTCCTTTGAAAGGTTTCTTAGTCATCTTCCCATTTAAACAAGGTTCGCGTGCACCATAGGACACCCATTCCATTGGGCCTAAGTCTCAACATTTGTGTAACTTAGTTAAGGGAGTCTCATTTATATAGTCTAGACGATAGTTCCTGAGAATTCCTCACTATCTAAATCTTGATTTTTTAACAATGTTCATATTTAGAATTTCAGTTTTAGTATCTAGAACATAAAGGCCATTCACAAATTCCACAAGCATAAAGAACACTATTACATTGAATTTTGACATTTATTATTAGAAAATAAAATTTCAAATCCTTCTATTACTAAAAGTGCAACACAAATAATATTCTTAGTGACAGTAGGAATATAATAACAATTGTTCAAAACTAAAACTAGGCCACTAGGCAAACGAAGGCTATATGTCCCTACAACTGTAGCTGCAACCTATGCTCCATTTCCAACTCTTAGTTCCATTTCCCTCTTTGCAAGCCTCCTACTATTTCGCAATCCCTGCATAGAAGTATAGATATGAGTACCACAACCAGTATCTAATACCTAAGTAGACTAATAGGGAACTATAGAGAAACTCTCTATCATGAACATACCTGAAGTAGATGCCTCACTTGGCTTCTTCTTCATTTGTTCAGAAATTAGAGCTTTGCAATCACGTTTCCAGTGTCCAAGCCTTCTGCACATGAAATATATTCCTTTGGGCTTCTCCTTTTCTACAACCAAATTCTTAACCTTCCTATTGATGGGTTTTAAACCTTTACCTTTGACGCAAGTTCTACTTGCCAAGTAACCTGTTCCTCTAGCTCTTAGACCTTCAAAATTTCTAAGTTTCGCAATAAACTCAGATGTCTTGTTGGTCTTCCTTAACATGAGATAATCTTTCACAAAGGGTGAATATTTATCAAATAGACTTTTAATCATAAGTTGTATATCATGGTTGGAATCTATGTTGATTCCTATCTGAGCCAATCTCCTTAAGTACTGTAAGTATTCTGTACATCGCCCACTAGTTAGGATCCCATCATCTCTCCTAGAGTTATAGAGAAATCTCAATATTTCATTCCATTCAACTTTCATGCCGTCATGAAGTCCTCTAAGATGAATCAACATGAATTTTAGGTCCATACCTTCATGCTGTTTCTTAAGCTTCAAACTCATGGTTTCGAGCATCACTATTAACACCACGAAAGCATCCTTCTTGATCTTAAGATATACTTCTTTCTCTTGGATAAAAGCCTCAGCACTAGGATTAACTTGTTCTGGATTATCTAGAACATAATCCATGTGGCTTTTCTCAAGCTCCTTTCTAAGAGCTTTGAACCAATAATCAAAATTGATCCATGTCAATTTATTATCAAGTATCGGACAGAGACTTTTGTTCAGATTCATTGTTCAACCTATATATAAGATTGAATTTGTTTGAACATTAGTATATGTAAATGCATTTAATTTAAGGTCTTTAATTGAACAAATAATTCCTACTATTTTCTCGACATTCAAATAGCCCCTTCTATTGAAATTCTGGAAATTTGGTTGAACCAATTTTCCCTAGTAGGTAGCATCCATAGCCACTCATCATGATGCTCACTATCGCAGGTCAAGCCATAATAAGACAACCATGGTTGGAACCCATCCATTTGCATCTCTTGCAATTGCTAATCCATTTGAGTTCTCTTTCTCGAGATGTGCGTACCTGATTGTACAACTCCTCAAATGTGTCTCTAATTCGGCATAAGCTCCAATAATATTGATAACTAACCCATTTTGGTTAAGGCTTTAACCCCATCTAATCTCAAGACCAAACACATGTTAAGGGAAGGCATGTTTTACATGTGCTTACATCCGTTAATAAGGTTCGTATCACGACTTATGATAGGAAGACCATATACCGCCTTAATATTGTTGTGGGGATTTTATTGGTGGCATTGGTCTCGTCCTAGTCTAGGTCTTATACGATGGATATGATTATGAAAATAATAATATCAGACTATTTGGAATTATTAACCCTAAGGGAGCATGCTCTGGACTGGTATATCATAATCATTCCATTTTGCCAATACTCCACATAGCATGCAAAACAAACAAGGTCCATGTTTAAGTCATTGCACCTATGTCTATAAGTTTTAATTTAACAATTGAAACCACATTTGTAAAACCATATGTTGAATGTAATTCCCATATTAGAAATCGATTAAGTCATAAAAGTCACTTGGGTACTTTTGAGTCTAATACCGATGGAGATTTCTAGGTAGGAGAGGCCTCCCTTGAAGTGAATGAGAAGTAAAGTCCAATCCTTGCAAAAATAACCACGGGCACTTTGATTCATTATACCATGGATAACTATGATTTAAAGATTTCACTCTTTAATTAAGTGAAGTACAGGTTGACCCTCAATTAAAGCATTTATACGTGTGGTAAACCATTGCTAATTTATATGATAATCACCTAGACTAAGTTTGATCAAAACCTTAATCTAGTTATCACATCAATTTCTATAGTAGGAATTAAACCTTAAGTCATTCATAGCATACTTTAATCAATTCATAGAAAATAGCATTTTATCATATTATTATCAATCACACATAGCATGAGGCAAGCTTTAATACCATAGCTGGTTAATCAAGATAGTAATTGAAATGCAAACATTGCAAGGTGAAATTTCAAAACTTAAAATTAACCTAAGGATCTCCTAAGCATGCCATGATTGATATGATCTAGGTTAAAATGTTCCATAGATGCTTTTAGGTTTATAAAGTTTAGAAAAGAAACCTAGCATCTAAGTTTAGAGCATTACCAGTTGATGGGTGCTTTCTCTCTTTTAGTGACGGTGTTCCCTTAGAGAAATTCGATAGAAGATCATTAGCATGATCTTCCAAACTATGAGAGCATCAATGATTGACCCACACAGATCTTCACCGATCAAAACCTCGTTGAGGAAGAATACGTTAGTAAATAGCAACTGCTAGATGGCTTGAAGATCAACCCAAAAATAAACTGAGAAGGCTCACTTTAGAAAGAGCCTTCAAAAGAATTCTTCTTTTCTTTGGAGAAACTCTTAGAGGATCTCGCACAACAAATGAAGAGAGAGACAGCGAACTTAGAGAGAAAAAGCTAAGCTTAAGAGTATGTGTGTTGAATTAAAAGGAACTGGAGGCTTATATAGAGGGAAAAGGGGGAGTGTTAGACTCCCCCTAAAACACTATGTGTGATGGGAATCCAGGTTGGCCACGTAGGTCACTAGGACCCGTGGGCCAACCCATGGCTCTTTACTACAAGGCAAGCCCTAGCGGGTTTGCTTTAGGCCGCAAGCTGGGCTTGCACAACAGGCCCGCTCAAGTGCTAGCTTGGGTAGCGCTTGTGGGCCTGCATCCCGCTAGCATGTGCAGGCTTTCACCTCGCAATAGTGGCCTACAAGCTTTTTAGCTCACGGGGCAGCCACACAAGCCCTACTCCTAACATCCCTTATTAGTTTGGGGCCCACTCGCAACAAGGAAAATTCCCTTACTCTACTCTGTTCATTTTTCCCTATTTTCTATTTATTCCCTTTAATTATTAATTCAATCTAACTAATTAGTAATTCTTTTAATGAATTCGATAACTCATACATTTTCGGTATAGACCTAGTCTATATGTTCTTTATTTAGTTAGATAAAAACCCAAAGTGTGTGACCTCAGAGGATCAGAAAGTATTGGGCCACTAGAGGTTAACCTAAACTTGGCTTCCCATCCAGAAACCTTAAGCTCAGTGTTCCAGATCGATATGGAACCCGACAGCTCTAGACGATCAAATGGGCTTTCTAGCAAAGGCGTATAATCCCTCGATACTTGGAATATCACGTGCATGTGACTTGATCCGATTCTGTAGTGGTAACCAATACAATACACTCCTTCCATCAAGTTAAGTACCATGCAGTTTATTGAGCTCGGATTTAAGTGTTAGCTCATGTAATAACCGTAGCTATCCTAGAATTAGACTTGTTCATGAAGAACACCACTTAGCCATTTTGTATCAAGATTGACTAAAAACCCATTCTCACAATCTTATACTCTGGTTAGAGGTTTATGAGTTTGTCACTTCAACAAGGGACCCTAAGGTACATCTCCCATTATATCACTATATTAGGAGTGATGGATCCTGTCTTAACTACTCAGCTTACCAACATGTGATCATCACTATACCAGTAATCCCCTATGTCATCCTAATCACCAGGGTATGAATAAGTATGACCCAAAGTATAGCAACTCCTACGCAAGGTAATCAGTATCTCAGGTCTGAGGATACTTGTACTGCTACTACAATAAGACATGACAACAACACATGGATATAGTTATTTTCGAGTGTCTATCTTATAGTGGTCTCTAATGTCTTACTCAAGTACTTCCATGTGTTAACTCAAGGTACCACCTTCGGCTCGTGAGATCGACTTCTTAGATCTAATCCAAGGAGTAAGCCTACACATGCTAATCTATCTGTTCCATTGATGTCCACTCTCAATGAAACTATGACTAGGGATATTAGACTATTCATAGTAACATGTATGTGTAGTTCTCACACCACATAGCTCCCACTATGTACTCGCACTTTTACGCTATGACTCATGGATTTTGTCTCACCAATGAGCATTTACATATTTAACACTATACATATATGATACCAGCGAGATTCATAAATAAACAGAAAGCAAAGATAAGCAACAAAGATGCCTTCATTATTATTATTAATAATTCAAAACTTTTTGTACATTATAGCTAATAAAGATATATCACCCTAATTACCTCTAGGGCATACATCATTTCTAACATGAGGGACATTCATAGATGGCTGAGCATGATTGGATCCATGTGTTTAGTCAACTATCCAATGACATGATCAAGTGGCTTTACCCTTGGTGGGTGATTACCCATGTTGCTATCTTGATGCACGAGGATGGGATATTGCTGATGGGCCTACACCTTTCCTCATTCTACTCACCCAGTCGCTTATGTACAAAGTATGGGAGGTGTTAGAGGATACTGCGCAGTATTTACTCCTCTAGATTTTCAGAGTCACATCATACTTGGCCAGATAGATTTCTGATCTTGTGGATACAACATACTCAGTTCATTCGCCTTAACTACGAATCGGCTGAGATTATAGAGACTGGTCAATTCTAGCGCGGATGGTTGGGGGCGATTAGGTCGTTAATGGATTCCGAGAGGTACTCTTGGGTGACATGAGAGTGGTCGAGGGAAGAAGATGGGTTGAGCCCTTATAGTCGTAGATAGAGCCAGCCTGTCAAATGGTCGAAGATGGGAATGATGCTATTTTATTAAAACTATTAATTGACTTTTTCTTAGAATGTATCAATGTGGTATGATTTTATCAGATTTATATATCTTTTCTTCTCCTAAGTATGAATTATTGAACGAATTAAAATGTAAAATGCTTGTTATTTACATATGGCATTTCTACCATTGGCATTCATACATTTAGTTAAACATATAAATGAATATTTTCAGCAAGAAATGATATCTTTATTGATGAAATAAATCAAGGTACAAATGTTTTAGATAATCTTACTCCTATCATTAACTAGCCCTTTCGGGTTTTTTGACTAATGAACTTATTGTTTTCATTCGCTATCCTTAGTTTTGCCTGAGTAGCCCTTTTTGGGTTTTCAACTCAACAAACCATTTATTTTATTTTGCGAAAAAATGACTTAATTTTTTCTCAACCAAACAAATGTCAGTAGATGGGCTAAATTACATATATATTTTTTGTTTTGTACTACTTTTCTTAATTTTGTTTCTTTTCCCAAATATGGTGACACTTGAGCCTCTCTTGATTAATCAGGTTGATGAACTCGCTGCCATCCATGTCTATGAACTTTATTGCTCCCTTGTTTAGCACTTTCTTGATTATGAATGGGCCTTTAATTTGGTCAGAACTTCCCCCTAACATCCACTTTTGAAGGCCTTAGTTGCTTCAATACTAAATATCCTACTTTCATAGGCTACTTCTAGTGCTTGACTTTGTTGTTATATGCTCTAGCCATCTGCTGCCAGTAGATTTGTAGGTGATCCAGGGCTTTTAGACGGTGTTAATCTATCATGTTAAGCTTTTCAAAATTGGCTATGGCCTATTCCGATTCTCCTAACTTGGCTTCCAAGGCCACCCTCAAAAATTCCACCTCCGTTTCTACTAGTAAGACTACCTCCATTCCGTATACTAGTGAGAAAGGAGTCTAATTTGTCGATTCTGGATGCTTGTTCTGTAACATCATACTGCAAAAGATAGCTTATCTGCCCAATCTTGATAAGCAGTCACTGTCTTACTCAGGATTTTCTTTATCGACTTATTGGCCCCATCAACTGCATCATTTGCTTATGGTCTATACGGTGAAGAGCGGTGATGCTCAGTACTGTATTTTTTGATGAAATCTACCTTAGCCCCTTGGAATTGAACTCCATTATCGAAGACAATATGGTGAGGAATCCCATAGAGAGTGAAGATGTGCTTCTCTATGAACTTGGTCATTTTCTTAGCGGTGATGTCAAAGTATGATTCAGCTTCTACCCACTTGGAAAAGTAATCAACTGCCACCACGATGAATCTGTATCCATTATTGGAGGAAGGGAAAATCTCTCTAATTATGTTGATCCCCCATGCCAAGAATGGCTAAGGAGTAGATAAGTTATGGAGATCTGAGGGAGGCAGATGGCTAAGGTCTCCATATATTTGACATTCATGGCACTTTCGTACCTTAGCTACACAGTTTGCAACCATAATAGTCCAATAATACCCTTTCCATTGGTTCTTCTTTGCCAGAGCTAATCTATTCATACGTAGACCACAATCACTAGCATGTGTATGTATGATTACCAGTAGGCTTTCATCTCATTCAAGCATCAGAGTAACCAATCCTCTAGAGTGCATCGAAATAAGTTATTATCAAGCAAACTGCTTTGGACAGCTAGTCGATGTAGAGAGATGCATTTAAAATATATTACCACCTTGAGATAAACTCCATCTTGCAAAAATCTTACGATATCTAGGTACTAGTAACCTGAATCTGAGTCTTTATTCACTGCCACTACTCTACAATAGAGGGGTTCCTTAGTTGGTTGAAAGACCATTGGCTTGATGGGTTGGGCTTGGGGTCCTTCTCCGATGGAGGCTAGGTAGCTAAGGAATTTGTCATTTAATTATCTTTGTTTAGCACGTGGTGGAATACACATTTATAGAACTTGGCGGGGGCCACCCAAATTGCTTCCAAATAATGGCAAAGCGATTCTTCCTTGATTTCCTAATCGTCGATCACTAGGCGAATAACCAAGGAAAAATCCCTAATGACTGAAACTTCTTTAGCTCTTACCTTCCTTAGGGCCTCTAAACTGAACAAGCAAGCTTTGTACTCTACCTCGTTATTTGTAATTGGGAACTCCAAACACTTGGATAATGGTATGAACTCATTCTAAGGGGTGATTAAGACTACTCCTAAGCTTGCTCCTTCATGATTTATGGTGTCATCAAAATAAATGGTCCATTCTTTCTTAACTTCTTCCACCAAGGATAACTGCTCGTTCAGGAATTCTAGGTTTTCCACGTAATCAAAATCCAACGCATGATTAGCTAAAAACTTAGCAATCGCTCGGCCCTTGATCACTTTCTGCATGATGTACTCAATGTCAAACTCGGAGAGGAGCAACAACCACTAGGAGATTTTGCCTGCAAATGTAGGAGATTGACATAGATATTTTATGGGATTGACCTTTGCCACTACCTACACTCAATAAGACTGAAAATAATGGTGCAGCTTCTTAGTCAGCTATACCATTACAGCGCATATCTTCTCCACAACCATGTAATGGGTCTCATACTCCAATAGCTTCTTACTTAGGTAGTATATCGCATACTCTCTTTTTTCATTTCGTTCCTATACTAGCATTGTCCCTACGGATGACTCTTCAACAGTCAGGTAGAGAATAAGAGGGCATCCCAGCATGGGAGGCTTCAAGATATGTGGTTTAATAAGGTATTGCTTGATTTTCTCGAATGCAATTTAGCACTGATCATTCCAAACCACTGGTTGTTGCTTCCATAGCAGCTTAAAGGTTGGTTCACAAATGATGGTAAGGTGAGCAATGAACTATTCCCAAGATTTTGACTAAACTCGTTCTGAAATATTTATACCTGGTAACAGCGTCAAAAACTTATTCCCCACTTTTCTACTGATAAGATAAAAGTTCTAAATATGAAAACGTGTTATCAGTACCACTTATCAAATAGAAAAATGATGATAAATGCAATTATATAGTTGCAATGTACTTTTAAAAGATATCAATCCCAGGGAAGGAATTTGGTTCTAAGGACCAACTAGAGTTACGGAACATGAGAAAATAAAATAAGTTCAGGGTTTTGGAATGGTGGATTGATGAATAGGTAGATGCATAAAAGATTAGAGAAAATGTAAACTGTATAGATATTCACTAAGAACAAGTATAGTAGAGAAAAACATGCAAAATCATCAAGAATATTTCATACACTAGATAACTTTAACAAACATGGTTCTACACGCCCAAATATTCAATAATTCACTGTAGAGCAACACATGAAATGACTTTTCTAAATCTAGAGTAAACGTATTATGACACTTATAAAAACCTGGATAACAATAATACTATGCTTAGTACTAGTCACTCTCACATAGCCATATTAAGCAAGTTACCACTCCAAAAATGTTCCCTCACTAAACAGTGTTATAATCACAGATCCATTGACTATACACAATCTTGTTAACCACGAAATCACTCTTAAAGTTATCTCGAAAGCATATAACTTAATTAATATAAGAGACGCAAGATGAAATACTCTTTATGACACATAGACATATCATAAACTTTGAAATAGAAAGTATAAGTAGAAAACAAAGTAAAGTTGTCAGGTATGCAAGTGAAAGCTAAAGTTAATCAAACCATATCCACTTTTTTAATGGGAGTCATCAATTCCAGCAATTCCTGCATCTACTTTGAAATCCATCTCAACTCGTACAGAATCTCCGCTAGGATGCTATTCTTTGTGAATATCGAATAAATGAATGTTGAAGAATAGAACTTTTATTGATAAGTTCTTTTCAATTACACTCATACAACAATTGCTCAAATTTGTGGAGAAATCTAGTGATCGAAATAAGAATCGAATCACTTATACAATTTCTCACTAACACTTTGAATGTAGCGAAATCTATACAATTTTCACTCTCTGTCTAAGCATACATGTTTTCAACTATCACCATATGCAAAACATTCCATTACCATGAAAATGGTTAGGTTTGAACCTAATTTATAGAGTGTGAAGGGCTGCGTCTATCCAAACAAAGAGTCGTGTCCATTGGCGAAGGGTTGCATCACTTCAATGTGATTAGATGCAATGTTTCATCCTCATCAACATTGGAAAGGCACCTTTTTGTGATTGGTCTGCTTACAAAAGGTGTCTTTTTATTTGACAGTTGATGGCGGTTGATGGCTGTTGATCGTTTTTATCCAGCTGTTGGTAGTTGAGAAGAGTTGACCAAAAACCATCACAAGTAGTGAGCACGATATGCATGTCGCGATCGTGAACAATAGTTGGTAACTTTCTGTTTGTGAAGGATGATAAGATGCGACCACGAATGGGTATCACGATCGTGACATGTGTTTTCTTCATGGTTTTTCTTTGCAACTTTGCTGATCTTTTGACAACTTCGATCATAAGCCAATTCCTTGTGTTCTACGCATCTTTTTGCACCTTTTTCACTCTATTTACATAGAATTCCATCTTTGATCATTTTACTCCCAAGATTTACCTAGTTTCTGCACTTGCATCAAAAATAACTACATACCACGTGAAATCTTTTATATGAAGTATAAAATGACTCTAAACCATATCGTTTTATAAGTAAAAATATTGTGATAATAAGTGTAATTATACACTTATCACACCCCCACACTTAACGTTTGCCTTGTCCTCAAGATAAACACAATAGAAGTGTATAAAATAGTAATTCAAGTTCGTACCTCATTTGGAAAAAGATTATTGTAGTGAGTACCACATTCCCACATTGCATAAGGTTTAAGTAAAAGTTCAAAATTTCGCACAAATTAGTAATGTACTATTTATATAGTTCAGTTGCATACCTTTGCTATTAATGGAGGGTCAATCGAATTGCATCTTCATAAAAGTGTTATATGCTCACTCGAATACTTCCTTCTCTTAAGCATAGTATAAAGTATTAAGGACAGAGGAAGCACACTTTGAAAAGATTGATCTCAAGGAATTTTTAGGTAACCTAGGATGCTAAAACACTCTCCCCTTTTTTTAGTGGTTGCATTTTATGCTCCATACCACTTTCTCTCATTTTTTTTCTTTTAAGAATATGTTTTTTAAGTACAAATTTGCACTTTGCACCCATTTTTCATGCTATGCTACTTTTTTTTCGCTCATTGAATGGTTGCAGTTTCTAATCCGTACCATTCCTCACCTTTTGGATAACTCATTGGTTATCCTCTCTTTCTTTTTATTTTTCTCTCTTAATACCTCATCCTTTATTGATCACTTCAAAGTATTATGGCTATAGTTTCCCAACACTTTAAATGCACTTAATACTTATAGTATGTATTCTAGAATATCATATAAAACTCATAGTATGAACACTACTAGATTTTACTCCCCTCAAAACTTATCGGTAGCATTAAACTTAAACTATATAACTTATACTAATTCATGTTGCATTGAATTATATTGAAACTTACATGGAATGTTGCTTTCGAATGTTACTCACCACTCATCCTTGCCAGATGCTAAATGTTGTGCTACAAATGCTCACACTTTCAATGTACGCTCATACTAGAAACAACTTGTTCTAAATATGCACTAACATCAAACTTGTAATACCTAACACTCACAATAACCTTGGAACATATGTTAGTATAGCATAGGTATGGATAATGTATAAATAACACAAAATCAAGAAAATTTTCATTCTTTAATTTTTTAATTTTATTCGATTCTTATGGATTTTAGTGATTTTTTTACAACCCCCCACACTAAAGAACACATGTCCTCATTGTGAGAGATTTAACTAAAAACGAAAACACGAAAAACAAACACCATTCTAAAATTTGAAAAAGAAAAGAGAAGAGTAAACCCGTTTATTGTGAAGGAGAATCCAGGGCCCATGTCACGATCGCGAAGGCCTATCGCGATCGTGATTTCCTTCAAAACAGGAATAGAATGTTTTGTTGTATAACTTCATGAGCGATCAATAGTCATGGTCGTGACCTTCTTTAATCATTCTATTTCTTCAATTTTTAGACTTAGTATCGTAGTCTCCCAATATTTAATCTCTAAAACGCACTTGCCTTCCCCAGCAACGGCGTCAAAAACTTGTTCGCAAGATTTTGACTAAACTCGTTCTGAAAGATTTATACCTATTAACGGCATCAAAAAATTATTCCCCACTTTTCTACTGATAAGATAAAAGTTCTAAATATGAATAGGTGTTGTCAGTACTGCTTATCAAATAGAAAAATGATGATAACAGCAAGTATACAGTTGCGATGTAGTTTTAAAAGACATCGATCCCACAAGGAAGGAATTTGGTTCTAAGGACCAACAAGAGTTACGAAACATAAGAATATAAAATAAGTTCAGAGTTTTGGAATGGTGGATTGATAAATAGATAGATGCATGAATAGATTAGAGAAAACGTAAACTATATATAGATATTCTCTAAGAACAAGTATAGTAGAGAAAAACATGAAAAATCATCAAGAATATTTTCTACACTAGATAACTTTAACAAACATAGTTCTAGACGCCCAAATATTCAATAATTCACCGCAGAGCAACACATGAAATAAGTTTTCTAAATCTAGAGTAAACGAATTATGACACATATAAAACCTAGAGAACAATAATACTATGCTTAATACGGGTCGCTCTCACATAGCCATATTTAGCAAGTTACCACTCCAAAAATGTTGGCTCACTAAATAGTGTTTTAATCATTGATCCGGTGATTATACACAATCTTGCTAACCCCAAAATCACTCTCAAAGTTAACTCGAAAGCATATAACTTAATTAATATAAGAGATGCAAGATGAAATACTCATTATGACACATAGACATATCATAAACTTCCAAATAGAAAGTATAAGTAGAAAACAAAGTAAAGTTGTAAGGTATGTAAGCGAAAGCTAAAGTTGATCAAACCATATCCACTCTTTTAATGGGAGTCGTCAATTCCCGCAATTCCTACGTCTACTTTGAATTTGGTCTCGACTCGTCCGGAACCTTCACTAGGATGATATTCTTTGTTAAAATCGAATAACTGAATATTGAAAAGTAGAAACTTTTATTGATAAGTGCTTTGCAATTACACTCATACAACAATTGCTCGAATTTGTGGAGAAATCTAGTGATCGAAATAAGAATCGAAACACTTATACATTTTTCTCACTAGCACTTTGAATGTAGCAAAATCTATACAATTTTCACTCTCTGTCTAAGCATACACATTTTCAACTTTCACCATATGCCAAATATCCCATCACCACAAAAATGGTTAGGTTTTAACCCGGTTTATAAAGTGTGAAGCGTTGCGTCTATCCAAAGGAAGAGTCGTGTCCATTGGTGAAGGATTGCATCACTTCAATGTGATTGGATGCAAGGTTTCATCCTCATCTACAATGGAAAGGTCACCTTTTTGTGATTGGTCTGTTTCCAAAAGGTGTCTTTTCATCTGACAGTTAATGGCAATTGAGGTGGTTGATCATTTTTATCCAACAGTTGGTAGTTGAGAAGAGTTAACCAAAAACCATCACAAGTCATGAGCGCAATATGCATGTTGCGATTATGAACAATAGTTGGTAACTTTCTATCTATGAAGGTTGACAATTCACAACCGCAAATGGGTGTCATAATCGTGACATGTGTTTTCTTCATGATTTTTCTTTGCAACTATGCTAATCTTTTGACAACTTCGATCCTAAGCTAATTCCTTATGTTCCACGCAACTTTTTACACCTTTTTCACTTTATTTACATAGAATTCCATCTTTGATCATTTTACTCCCAAGATTCACCTAGTTTCTGCACTTGCATCAAAAACAACTACATACCACATGAAATCTTTTATATGAAGTATAAAATGAATCTAAACCATATCATTTTATGAGTAAAAATATTGTGATAATAAGTTTAATTATACACTTATCATGAACCTACTAACATACTATAAGGACCCCAGGAATGACGGCTCCTTTCTCTATCTTTGGCACTAGCATCTATGCCCCTTTGACTCATGATGTGCCCTAATAGCTAACCTGAGGTCACCCCATACATGCACTTCTATGGTTCTAGCCAAAGATTGTACTTCTCAATTCAAGTAACGAACCTATCAAGAACTACCAGATGCTCCTCTCGAGTGTTGGATTTGACCAGCATGTCATCCACCTACACTTTGAATTCTTTGTGAATTAATTAATGTACAAAAGCTGTGGAGGCTCTTTGATAGGTTGCCCCAATGTTCTTCAACCAAAAGGCATAACCTTGTAGCAATAAATTCCTCACTTGGTGATGAAGGCAGTTTTGATCTTGTCTTCTATGGCCATGAGGATCTGATTTTACCCCAAGAAGCCATCCATGAAGGAGTACATAGCGGCTCGAGCGGTGTTGTCCACCAAGATGTTGATATGAGGCAGAGGGAAGTCATCTTTCGGTAAGGCCTTGTTCATATCCCTAAAGTCTACACATACTCGAATTTTCCCATCATTTCGCAATCGGGAAAATGTTGGCTAGCCATATGGGTACTTGACCACTTCAAAAAATTTGGCTTCTATCTACTTGGCCACCTCTACCTTAACCTTCTCAGTTCATTCAAGTCACAATCTTCGTAACTTTTATTTCACTGGCCTGACTTATGGATCGGTAGGAATCCTATGTTCAATAATTTCTCTATCAACTCTAGGCATGTCTTCATATGACCAGGTGAACACTACCATGTGTTTTCTAAGTACATTTGTTATCTCACATTCTTCTTCGGGAGTCAAATCACTCAAATCATCACCATTTTTTGTGACTCATCCATACCAAAATTTATTTCATGCAAAGAAGTATCGGTTATGCTAAAAACATTATGAGTATGATCATGAAAATGCATGCTGCCATCTAGCGAAACACCACATAAGTAAGCAAAGTTCGAATTCATTGATTAAAAATCCTCATAGGTAGTGTTGTTAACATCAAAGCATTACTAATATTAAAAATTATATCGTTAGCATCATTCCCCTCCACATGCGGAGGGTCTTCTTTCATCTTAACGATCAACTCCACGGTGATGGGCTCAGTAAGAATTATCTTCTTCTCCTTGGTTGTTGCTTTAGTGATAATCCCGCCTACTGCAGCTAGTGGACTCTCCTTAATGCTTCCCCCTAACTTCTCTTCTTTCTTCATTAGGAAAACTTGTGCTCGAGTGATAATAGAGATAGCCTCCTGCACCTCATCCTCTATAGGTTCAGATTCAGGTTCATCTTCAACGAACATTTTTAACCTTTCCTTTGTCCTTTGCTAAAGTGACAACCATAGCAAGAATCGTAACCTGAACTTTCTCCTCTTCAACAACCTCTTATAGGTGATTAACCATCCCTGAGCCATCCACGGACTCACTTATTGGGGCCAACATGAACTCGTTCGAGAAGTCGTACACATCTCTGAAAATCTCAAAACCTGGTACTTCATGCCCATTCATCATGACCAGCACACTATCGCCTAAATATTGGTTACCCCTTCAATAGCATAGATACAGACCATGTTCCAAAATGATGGTCACTTATGTTTATAGATCTTGTGCTTTGGGGTGAATCCCAATCCTACCTTGGGAGTTAGTAAGAGTGACTCAATGGCCTCCACCATCCCTTGGTGATACTTACCTAGTCCCTTCCCTGGGATGAACCCTTGTCATTTTATGATCCTCTTCAAACTTGCTGAGAAGTAGCGATATGCCATAGGAATTCTCTTCTCCTTCCTTTCTTCTTGACCAATCACAGCCAACCTCAAACCTTCTAACCCTTACTCTACAAAAGCAGCAGCTGCCATGACCAACTCTTGGTCTGCGTCAATTGTAACTAGTTTACCTTGATGAACCAGTTCAATCTTTTGGTGGAGAGTAGAGGGGACAGCGCCAAGGGTATAGATCCATGGCTTACCTAGTAGTAATGAATATGAAATCAAGTTATACAATACCGTGAACTTCACTTCCGACTTTACCCCATTCACAGTCACTACCATAGTGAGCATCCCCACAACACCATGCTTGGAGTCATTATAGGCCCAGATAACAGTATCTGACTTCTCTAGCATTTTTTCATTTAAGCCCAAATGGGGTAGCACATTAAGTAGGCAGAGGTTAAGAGCTGACCCGTCATCCACCATTATGCATGGGACCGACCTACAGACATAGATAATAACCCTGATGAAAGGGCATTATTATGGTTTTAACATTTTGGCTGTAGGTCCAACCAGTCGAAGGTAATGGTCGGGCTTTTTATGAGAGGTATCCCTTGGCCTATATCTAAGCACATCTCAATCATTGAAGTGGTCGATATAGCTTTCATCTCCATTAGCTTTTGCTCTAGTCTTCGGTGATGTGCCTCGGGGAAGTGCAGCAGCTGCCATATGCTATTCTTTGACTATGTACTCTTGAGATAATTTAATAAAGGGTCAACTTCCAGCTCATCCTCATTGATAACCGGAGGCACGGGTGCCTCTGTGTGGTCCCTTATGGTTTCCTCCACTAATAAATTTCCTAGTTGGACAGGATTTTTTTTTAAAACCTGGCAACTATAGGTTACCCTTAGCACTTCATTCTCAATCACCATTGTTTCAGTGGGTGTCTACTAGGGGCATTATGCCTCCTCTCTCCTCTTCTCGACATCCTTCAGCTGGTACATAATCAAGCTTATTGGCCCCTTGCCATACACAATCTCTTAACCCTCCACTAATGGGAAAGGAACAAGGGAATTGTGAGAGGATGACACGAATCAATGGGTTGACAGCTCGCGGGATGGGAGGCGCGGTCCACCAGAGTGTTTAAAAAGAGTCCCAAGGACCTGGAAAAGTTTTGGTAGAGAAAGAGAAAATGGTTTTAGATCGATCAAACTCGAATCCTCTTAGTGTAGAGTCACCACCTAGATTAGCTCTTTCCAGGAATTAAAGTCCTGTGAGGCTTAATGTCCGAGGGATGGTCCACTAAGACACAGAGATTCGGGTTCAGAATAAGTTGTTTTTTTCTTACGTGATCACATTACATTACATCTATAAAAATTGTATTTATTAATTGTACATATTCTCACCTACGTCATTTTCAAGTTATTGTGTATGGTTGAACACGCATATCGAAAATAATAAAATCGTACATAAAGCGATAAATAAATGTGGGAAAGTAAAGATTAAAGATTACATAACCTCGGGGGATGCAACTACCCGCCTAATCTATTAATTACAATTCAAAAAAATTGAAACTGCAATACCTGAAGGAAAATAAATCCTAGGCATACATCTAACCTGCATCCACAACAGTTAGTACAAGATATGGCACAATATTTGCACGTATGTTCGATTTGATTTTAATGAGGCCCGTGTGGCCTAATTAAAACATTGACGATTGCAAATTTCTTACTTAGAAATAAAACAATTTATTTTATTTACAAGTATGTTGGTAATTTTTAATTAGTGAAAATGATTGCATGGCAAGATGTGGGTCTGTTATCTAGGAATAAAATTTATTCCCTTCGTGGGGGTATCCTAACAGAAATTGAAGGTGAAGAAGAATTACAATATTTATAATAAAAGAAAGTAGGAAGAAAATAATCCTAGGTCAACATGCAGGATAACATAGAGCACGAGATGAAGCAGCTCTAGGAACTTAGAGGCTTACCCTTTTCATGTGAATCCACTTTGACGTATCTGTATGATCCCCGGGAGCGAGATTCGATCATTTTTAAGGTTGTGTTTGTGTGGAAAAATAAATGTTTATTTATCCAAGAGATAATCAAACTTGGGCACTAAATTTGTTTTAGGCCTGAGAATATCTGAGGATTTTTAAAAGAAGAAATAGATGGAAGTTGATTTGAAAATCGTAAAGTTTCAGAATCCAAACGTGTTTTGGATTCAAATTATTCAAGAAAATTTGAAAGAAAATATTTTTGTTGTTTTTCTCGTAGTTTTTTCCTCTAAAAATAAAATTTTTCTCTAAAATTTCGATCCCTTTCAATCCAAAAGAGTCTCGATATATATAGGGATTTTTCAGATTCATTGGAAAATTCTAGCGAGCCACGTGGCTCGCTAGAATTTCCAACTGATAAGTGTATAATTACACTTATTATAATGATATCTTTATTCATAAAATGATATGGTTTTGAGTCATTTTATAATTCATATAAAAGATTTCACATGGTATGTAGTTATTTTTTATGCAAGTCTAGAAACTAGGTGAACTTGGGAGTGAAATGATCAAAGATGGAATTCTATGTAAAAAGAGTGAAAAATTGAGCAAAAAGATGCGTGGAAGATAAGGAAATGGCTTAGGATCGAATTTGTCAAAAATTGGTAAAATTGCAAAGAAGAATTATGAAGAAAAGCATTATTCACGATTGTGACACCCATTCGCGGTCGCGACTTGTCACCCTTCATAAATAGAAAGTAGCCAACCATTTTTCACGATCATGACATTTAATTCATAGTCACGACTTTTGACAGTTATTAGTTATCTCTTTTCAACTACCAACTGCCAAATAAAAACGATCAATCGCCATTAACTACCAGACGTAAAGACATCTTTTGGAAGTAGACCAATCGCCATTTAATGCGTGGTCATCATTTTTCTATTTGACAAGCACTACTGACAACACCTGTTCGTATTTAGAACTTTTATCTTATCAGTAGAAATGTGGGGAACAAGGTTTTATGCATTTATGCCAAATATAAGCCTATCGAAATGAGTATAGTCGAAATCTTACGATCAAATTTTTCACCGTTACAGGAGAAGGTAAGCGCGTTCTTAGAGATAAAAAATTTGGAGAGTACGGTATATTTTCCAATTAAATTTATTTAATTCTTTCCTAAACTGTATAATTTGTCAATTCTAACTTGGATGTGAAAACGAATATGAAATAATCATTTTGGAGGTGATACGTCATATTATTACGTATGAATTCTCGAGAAATAGAAGATATTCTTCTATTTTTCCTATTCACATTCGCAACCCCCATTCATGCTCATGAATGCCTTAACAAAACTTTCTATTTCTCAAACTCTGTAAGTCACCATCGAGATGATTAATCACGATCGGGACTTGTACGAAAACTGCAACAGTTTAGCAGTCATTCGATAGTTATTCCTCAAACCTCTATAAAATTGATGTGTGAGTGTTCATAAATTTCTCACTTCTACTATCTGAAGTCTAACCTTTCCAATCACAATTCAATTCCAAATCTAAAATTAACTCATTTCTTGCAAAATTTCTTTCATTTCAAAATGGTTTTGGCAAGCAAATCCAACCTAGTTCCTCCATTAAACTTACAAGAATGGTAGGAGGCACCATTCCCAATCCATTATCGTGAAGAAGGAGATCATTTCAAAGCTATCAAGGATGGTGAATACAAAATTTCCTACACCATTCATAGGAACAGTTTCATTAACATTTAAGTTTATGATAGGGTAATGTATTATCTCAGAATTCTAAACTTTGTCATTTACTCAAATATGTCTCTGGGGAATAGTGTGGACAACTATATGGAGATGTTAATCACATCAGTGTGGAAGAATGATGAGAAAGATTACTTAGTCTATCATCATCATGGAAGAAAATACAAGTTGACAAAGAAAGCTCTGGATAAATATATGGAATTTCCAAAGGATTGCTGCAACAAGATGCAACCTGGATGGGAGCCTTTACCAACATGGAACCTCTTAACTAGCCAAACAAAGTTCAAACAAGAATCTACCTATAGCTAGTGGATTTGTGACCCTTGTTTGCTCGCATTGCACTTTTACTTAAGTGGTGCATTGTTTGGCAAGTCAACTTTCGATCTTATCATTCCTAAAGAATTGTTTGTGATGGAAGCAATTTAGAATGGCACACTTGTTGATGTTTCAGGGATAATGATAAAGACACTTATGTCTATCGCACAAAATCCTAAGGTGAGCAAATATGGGTATCGAACGATGGTAAATCTATTGGGATAGATTGGGAGAATGCCCTATTCCATTGAAGTCTCAACTGATGAAGACGAGATTCTGGAATTAACAACGGAAGTTTTCTTGGAGTATGGAATTTTGGTCAGGTGCATTGGAGAAGAAAGAATCAGTCATGATTGGAAATCATGGGAGGAGAGAGTGGAAGCTAACACATAAAGAGAAAGGGAAATTGCGAGGGAGGAAGATCGAAAAACAACCAACCTCCGGGGGAGGTTGAATGAACTTATGGAGGTGTAGATCTCAATGCACAGGAAAATCAATGATATTCATACAATAATGTTTGATGTCGAGTGAGATCTGCGAGAGTCATATTATAAGATTGACCTATTGACAGAATCACTTTCCTTGGAATAATTATTCGCTTTTCAGTTAGATTTATGATTTTGTACAGTTTGTTGCTTGTTGTTTTTTTGCTTGTTCATTTGTTTAATTGTTTATTTGTTTATATATGTTGGATATAAAAATAGTAAATATTTATATTTAACATGTTTGTTTTTCTAAGTTTTTCTAGAACTAAATCTAAAAATTGAAGAAATAGAGGAATTGAAAAAAGTCATGATCGCGACATAGATCGAGCCTGTGACATTATGTAGTAAAACCTTCTATTCTTGTAATGAAGAAAGTCACGATCGGGATAGGCCTTTACGATCGTGATAAGAGAAGAATAATATTACTATTACAGATCACAATTAAACACGCGATAGATGGCTAAATCCATAACGGCTAGTTTGAAGGAGAAATGGCTATATTGACTATTTTGGCAAATCAATGACCTATTATAACTCTATATAAAGGTCTAGATTGAATCCATAACCACCACAACCTTCTACAATGCTTACTAAAGTTTTGATTCTTTCATCTCTATTCTTCTACATTCAAAAACTTTTTCAAAACTTTACTTCAAAAAACCAATATGCCTCGTGTTATGGTAGCTGCAAATAGAAGAGAAATCCCAAACTATCAACAAGAATATGATTATCCTTTTCTGATTCAATCACGTGAAGAAGGGAAAAGATTCCAAGTTTTAAACAAATTGGAAATCAACGGTATGATTTTTCTTCATTTAGTTCTCTTGGAGACTCTAGGCCTCCATGAGCAAATGAGGATGTATCTCGTTGATCTTGGTTTAAGCATGTTTATTGGGGATTTCCACAAAACCATGATTGGATTTTGGAATGTCTAGTGACATTAAATTTTGAGGATAAGAAGAAGAGGGCAATTCAATTTCGCAACCAAGGTAGATATTATACCATCACAAGGAAGATGATGAGTACTTGGTTCAGATTCGAAATTGTAAATTCATCGAGCATGACAGATTCTTTTCTAACAAATCGAGTTTGGATAGATTTAACGGGTAAGAGAGTTTTTTATCCCAAAAATTCCCCAAACAAATTGATTAAGGATGAGTATATTCTTCTACTCTACAAATACCTTACCACTTCAGTATTTTGTCGAGTAGAGAATACCAAAGTCCAAAAGAGAGATTTGTTTATTCTTTCTTGTGCGATGAATAAGCAAAAAGCAGAGTTTGTGGATATAATTTGGGATATGATGAAGAAGAATTTAATGAGCATGAGGAACAAGATTTGGCCGGCCGAAATTATCACCGCCATTATCTTAGGGCGCGAAATGAACTTCCCTATGTTCAACAACTGGATGAGTATTTTCATTATATGGATGGGAATTACTTGAAGAATATCAGACTTCTTTAAGAGAATGATAGTGTCTATTCTTTCTACTCCTACTCCAACTGCACCAAGAAACTAATCTCGATTCATGAAGATTCTTCAGTTGGCCCATCTAATCCAACTACTTGACATCGTTCTAGCAAGGCTCCGATGATTGAACAAGAAGATGAAGATGAAGAAGACGAAGACAAAGCTCCGAAAGATTGGAAGGCGAGTATGTAACAAAATTGGACAGTTACCAATTGGAACTTGGGGTAATGAAAAAGGACATGAAGATTCTAAAGAAGAGTAATAAATAGATGCTTCGAAAATTACTATCCTTCTTTAGAAAGAAAAATTGTCAATTTACTCCTAGTCCTCCGGATTCTCCTTCTCAATAGATGGGTTTACTCTTTTCTTTACTTTTCTTTTTCAAATTTTTAGAATAGTTGTCTGTTTTTAGTTTAGTTTTTCATTTTTAGTATAATCTCTCACAATGAGGACATTGTGTTCTTTAGTGTGGGGGGGCATTTGTAAAAAATCTCAAAAATCCAAAAAAAATCATATAAATTAAAAAATTGAAGAATAAAAAATTTTCTTGATTATGTGTTAGTTATACATTATCCATACCTATACTATACTAACATATGTTCCAAGGTTATTGTGAGTGTTAGGTATTTCAAGTTTGATAATAGTGCATATTTTGAACAAAAATTTTGTTTCAAGTATGAGCGCACATTGAGAGTGTGAGAGCTTTTGGCACAACATTTAGCATTTGGCAAGGATGAGTTGTGAGTAACATTCAAAAGCAACATTCAAAGTAAGTTTCGATATATATTTCAATGCAACATGAATTAGTATAAGTTGTATAGTTTTAGTTTAATGCTACCGATAAGTTTTAAATGGAGTAATATCTAATAGTGTTCTTACTATGAGTTTTATATGCTATTCTCGAATACGTCCTATAAGTATTGAGTGTGTTTAAAGTGTTAGGAAACTATATCCATAATACTTTGAAAGTGATCAATAAAGGATGAGGGTATTGAGAGAAAAAATCAAAAGAAAGAGAGGATAACCAATGAGTTATTCAAAAGGTGAGGAATGGTACGGAGCAGAAACTGCAACCATTCAATGAGTGAAAAAGGAAAAAAGTATCATTGCATGAAAAATGGGTGCAAAGTACAAATCTGTATTTCAAAAACATATGCTTAAAAGAAAAAAAAATGAGAGAAAGTAGTATGGACCATAAAATGCAACTACTAAAAAAAGGGGAGAGTGGTATGGAGCATAAAATGAAACCACTAAGAGTGTTTTAGCATCCTAGGTTACCCAAAAATTCCTTGAGATCAAACTTTTCAAAGTGTGCTCCCTTTGTCCTTTATACTTTATACTATACTTGAGAGAAGGAAATATTCGAACGAGCATATAACAATTATATGAAGATGCAATTCGGTTAGCTCTCCATTAAGAGCAAAGGTATGCAACTAGACTATATAAATTGCACATTACTAATTTGTGGGAAATTTCAAACTTTTACTTGAACTTTATGTAACATGGGAATGTGGTACTCACTATAATAGTCTTTCACCAAATGAGGTACGAACTAAAAATACTATTTTATACACTTATATTGTGTTTACCTTGAGGAAAAGGCAAAAGTTAAGTGTGGGGGTGTGATAAGTGTATAATTACACTTATTATCATGATATTTTTATTCATAAAATGATATGGTTTTGAGTCATTTTATACTTCATATAAAATATTTCACGTGGTATGTAGTTGTTTTTTATGCAAGTGCAGAAACTAGGTGAATCTTGGAAGTGAAATGATCAAAGATGGAATTCTAGGTAAAAAGAGGGAAAAAGGTGCAAAAAGATGCATGGAACATAACGAAATGGTTTAGGATCGAAGTTGTCAAAAATCGGCAAAGTTGCAAAGAAGAATTATGAAGAAAAGCATTGTTCACGATCGTCACACCCATTCGCGGTTGCAACTTTTCACCCTACATAAACAGAAAGTTACCAAACATTATTCATGATCATGATATGTAATTCGGGATCGTGACTTGTGATGGTTATTGGTTATCTCTTCTCAACTACCAACCGCCAGATAAGAACGATCAACAGCCATCAACTACCAGACGAAAAGACACCTTTTGGAAGTAGACCAATCATGAAAAGGTGCCTTTCTATTGTAGATGAGGATGAAACTTTGCATCCAATCATATTGAAGTGATGCAATCCTTCGTCAATGGACATGAATCTTCGTTTGGATAGACGCAACCCTTCGTACTCTATATACAAGGTTCAAAACAAACCAATTTCGTGGCATAGGGGATGACATGCATGGTGGGCAATGAATAGAGTGTGTGCAAGATAGAGAGTGAAAATATATAAATTTCACTACTTTCAAAGTCTTAGTGAGAAAAATGTATAAGTGATTCAATTCTTGTTTCGATCACTAGATTTCTCCACAAATTCGAGTGATTGTTGTATTAATGTAATTGCAAAGCACTTATCAATAAAAGTTTTCATTCTTCAACATTCATTTGTACGATATTCACAAAGAATAGCATCCTAGTGGAGGTTCTGTACGAGTCAAGACCGAATTCAAAGTAGACGGAGGAATTGCGGGAATTAACAACTCCCATTAAAGAGTGGATACGGTTTGATCAACTTTAGCTTTCACTTGCATACCTTACAACTTTACTTTGTTTTCTACTTATAATTTCTATTTTGAAGTTTATGATATGTCTATGTGTCATAACGAGTATTTCGTCTTACATCATTTATATTAATCAACTTATATGCTTTCGAGTTAACTTTACAAGTGATTTCGGGGTTTACAAGATTGCGTATAATCACTTGATCTGTGATTATAACGCTTTATAGTGAGCCAACATTTTTGAAACGGTAACTTGCTAAATATGGTTATGTGAGAGCGACCCATACTAAGCATAGTATTATTATTATCCAGGTTCTTATAAGTGTCATAATTCGTTTACCCTAGATCTAGAAAAGTCATTTCATGTGTTGCACTGCGGTGAATTATTGAATATTTGAGTGTCTAGAACCGTGTTTGTTGAAGTTATCTAGTGTATGAAATCTTATTGATGATTTTGCATATTTTTCTCTACTATACTTGTTCTTAGGGAATATCTATATAGTCTGCATCTTCTCTAGTCTGTTTATGCATCTGTCTATTCATCAATATATCATCCAAACCCTCCAATACAAATTATCTTATTTCTTTTATTCCGTAACTCTAGTTGGTCCTTAGAACCGAATTCCTTCCCTGTGGGATCGATATCTTTTAAAACTACATCGTAACTATATACTTGTAGTGGTCATCAATTTTCTATTTGATAAGCGGTATAGACAACACCTGTTTATACTTAGAACTTTTATCTTATCTATAGAAAAGTGGGGAACAAAGTTTTTGGCATCGTTACTGAATATAAGCCTATCGGAACGAGTATAGTCAAAATCTTGCAATCACCAGCCCCCTCGTTGGAATTTCCAGCGCTTGCACGGGCGAGCCTAATTTGGTTTGATTATTTATTATTATTTTTTATATATATTTTTTTAAATAAATTTAACTAAAATCTTTATTCTTCAAAATAATTAAAGTTCTTGACCCAATTCGTTGACGAGGAACATTCTCATTCGGAGATCTTAAGATAATAAAAAATTATGTGATTCAGGAAATAAAAATCCTGAAAAGCCATCATCATTGAATGCGCGAGCAGGTGCAAAATCCCGTGCTCACAGGAATAACTCAAACAACACCTCATTAGAAAAACCTTTTACACATAATAGGGCTTCAAACTTGTGAACATGGAAAGACTGTGTCTTTACCATTGAAAATGAGCATCCCATCTAGATTGAAACTAGGGTCCTTATGTTGAAAGGACCCTCCAAAACCCAAAGAATTGGCTCCCTCCTCAAGGGTAGCCATGACACGCTCCACATCCACTCCAGCTTCCACTACCATCACACATTCTACTATCGCTTCTCTAATGCACCACAACACTCACTTCTCTCCTAGCCCTAAATTTATCATCCTCATTGCCCCCATCGAACTACAAGAGCAGGTTAGTCTTGGTGCTAGGCTTCAACCTTAGCTCTGCCACCACTTCATCCTTTACCAACTTTTGGATTGCCTTCAATAGATCTTTACAATTATTAGTACAATGGCCTATAACTATTTGGTAATTGTATAAATTTTGTTTATCATCTCAGCTCGGTGGTGTTTATTTGCAAGATTTTGACTATAGTATTCCGATAAGCTTAAATCCGGTAACAGGGCCAAAAACCTTGTTCGCCTCTTTTCTACTGATAAGATAAAAGCTCTAAATATGAACAGGTGTTATCTGTACCGCATATCAAATACAAAAATGATTACCACTGCAAGTATATAGTTGCAATGTAGTTTTAAAAGATATCGACCCTATAGGGAAGGAATTCGGTTCTAAGGACCAACTAGAGTTACGGAACAAAAGAAATAAGATAATTTGTATTAGAGGGTTTGGATGATAGATTGATGAATAGAAAGATGAATGAACAGACTAGAGAAGATGTAGACTATATAGATATTCCCTAAGAATAAGTATAGTAGAGAAAAACATGCAAAATCATCAAGAAGATTTCATACACTAGATAACTTCATCAAACATGGTTCTAGACACCCAAATATTCAATAATTCACAGCAAAGCAACACATGAAATGACTTTTCTAGATCTAGGGTAAACGAATTATGACACTTGTAAGAACCTGATAACAATAATACTATGCTTAATACAGGTCACTCTCACATAGCCATATTTAGCAAGTTGCCATTCCAAAAATTTTGGCTCACTAAACAACGTTATAATCACAGATCCAGTGATTATACACAATCTTGTTAACCCCGAAATCACTCTTAAAGTTAACTTGAAAGTGCATAACTTGATTAATATAAATGGAGCAAGAAAAAATACTCATTATGACACATAGACATATCATAAACTTAAAAATAGAAAGTATAAGTAGAAAACAAAATAAAGTTGTAAGGTATGCAAGAGAAAGCAAAAGTTTATCAAACCGTATCCACTCTTTAATGGGAGTCATCAATTCCCGCAATTCCTACGTCTACTTTGAGTTCGGTCTCGACTTGTACGAAACCTCCGCTAGGATGCTATTCTTTGTGAATATAGAACAAATGAATGTTGAAGAATGAAAACTTTTATTGATAAGTGCTTTGCAATTACACTCATACAACAATCGCTCGAATTTGTAGAGAAATCTAGTGATCAAAATAAGAATCGAATCACTTATACATTTTTCTCACTAACACTTTGAACTAGTGAAATCTATACTATTTTCACTCTCTATCATACACGCACACTACTATACATTGCCCACCATGCATGTCACTCCTCACCATGAAAATGGTTGGTTTTGAACCCTATTTCTAAAGTGCGAAGGGTTGCATCTATCCAAACGAAGAATATTGTCCATTGGCGAAGGGTTGCATTACTTCAATGTGATTGGATGCAAAGTTTCATCCTTATCATCAATGCATAGGAACCTTTTCATAATTTCTCTTACCCCAAGAGGTGTCTTTTCATTTCGTAGTTGGTGGCGGTTGATTGCGGTTGACCATTCTTATCTGGCGGTTGGTAGTTGAGAATAGTTATCCAAAACCATCACAAGTCGTGACTGTGAATTACATGTCGTGATTGTGAATAATGGTTGGCAACTTTCTGTTTTTGAAGGGTGACAAGTTGCAACCGCAAATGAGTGTCACGATCGTGACATGTGCTTTTCTTCATGATTCTTCTTTGCAACTTTGCCAATCTTTGACAGCTTCGATCCAAAGCCAAATCCTTGTATTCCGCACATCTTTTTACACCTTTTTCACTCTTTTTACATAGAATTCCAACTTTGATCATTTTACTCTCAAGATTCATCTAGTTTCTGCACTTGCATAAAAAATAACTACATACCACGTGAAATCTTTCATATGAAGTATAAAATGACTCTAAACCATATCATTTTATGATTAAAAATATCATGATAATAAGTGTAATTAAACACTTATCACACCCCCACGCTTAACTTTTTCCTTGTCCTCAAGGTAAACACAATAGAAGTGTATAAAATAGTATTCAAGTTCGTACCTCATTTGGCGAAAGACTATCGTAGTGAGTAGCACATTCCCACATTGCATAAAGTTCAAGTAAAAGTTCAAAATTTCCCATAAATTAGTAATGTGCAATTTATATAGTTTAGTTGCATACCTTTGATCTTAATGGAGGGTTAATCGAATCTCATCTTCATATAAGTGTTATATGCTTACTCGAATATTTCCTTCTCTTAAGTATAGTATAAAGCATAAAGGACAAAAGGAGCACACTTTGGAAAGTTTGATCTCAAGGCATTTTTAGGTAACCTAGGATGATAAACACTCATAGTGGTTGCATTTTATGCTCCATACCGATCTCCCCTTTTTTTAGTTGTTGCATTTTATGCTCCATACCACTTTCTCTCATCTTTTTCTTTTAAGAATATGTTTTTGAATTACAGATTTATACTTTGCACCCATTTTTCATGCTACACTACTTTACTTTTTCACTCATTGAATGGTTGCAGTTTCTGCTCCATACCATTCCTCACCTTTTGCCTAACTCATTGGTTATCCTCTCTTTTTTTATTTTTCTCTCTTAATACTCTCATCCTTTATTGATTTCTTTCAAAGTATTATGGCTATAGTTTCCCAACACTTTAGACACACTCAATACTTATAGGATGTATTCGAGAATAGCATATAAAACTCATAGTAAGAACACTACTAGATATTAGTCCACTCAAAACTTATCGGTAGCTTTAAACTAAAACTAAATAACTTATACTAATTCATGTTGCATTGAAATATATATTGAAACTTACTTGGAATGTTTCTTTGAATGTTACTTATAACTAATCCTTGCCAAATGCTAAATGTTGTGCCAAAAGCTCTCACACTCTCAACGTGCGCTCAAACTCAAACAAAAAATTTTGTTCGAAATATGCACTAATATCAAACTTGGAATACCTAACACTCACAATAATCTTAGAACATATGTTAGTATAGTATAGGTATGAATAATGTATAAATAACACAAAATCAAGAAAATTTTAATTCTTCAATTTTTTAAATTTATTTAATTTTTTTTTATTTTTGGGATTTTTTCAAATGCCCCACCACACTAAAAAACACAATGTCCTCATTGTGAGAGACTTTATTAAAAATGAAAATACTAAACTAATCACACACTCATAAATAAAAGAAAATAAAAAGAAAAAGAAATTTTGAACCCGTTTCAATCATCCGAACTTGAATATGGAGGATTCGGCGAGATATCCATATTCGTCATCCTAAAGTATGAACTCAACTTGTGGTTCAAAGAAATGTTGGATTTCGTTAGTTGACAAACATCTTGCTGTATGGAGGCTATATCTAGGCATGCTTGATCAACATCTTTGATGAACTTCCCTCTCTAAGTATCATGTGTACTCATGGAAGTTTGTCTTGCTTCACTACTTCCGATTAGAATTTCCTCATTGCCTTTGTTGAGTTGGTTCTCTCGAGAAATAGATTCTTCCATCAGTCTCAGCTTTCTAACCCTTACTCCATATGGTAAAAATGTATATTTTCCTTCATCTTCCTTAACTATTCCTGCTCTCTTTATATAAATCCCTCCCATAAAGTTGAATTTCCCTCGAGTACTATATCGGTATGGCAGTTGATTCTTTGCTCCCAAAATAATTCCACAGATTGTATTTGCACCTCCAACTCTAGCCTTTTCATGTGTAGTAAGACTAGTGATGGATTCTAAAATGTACATCGGAAACTTTGGTATTAATTGCGAAACCGCGCATTCCAATATAATCAAATCTTTCATCGACACTTTGGTAGTTTCGTGTCAAATGAAAAGACTTTGAGAAATAAAATTATGGAGGTAAAGAAGACCATTTCTCTCAATGTTCTTATTGGATAAGTTTTTGACATCATATCAATCCAATCCCGTTAACTTGGTCCAAACATTCATTAAATCATAATCTTCTTCCTTTTCTATTTCTTCATAAGCTTCTCCTAAACCAAACCACTCAATCAAATCCATTAAAGTAAACTTATACTACTGCCCTTTATTCCTAAACTTCCTTTTCAAGAAATTCCCATCCTCTTGAACAATCACCAAAAAATTGAGGACCCATTCTTCGTTAAATAGAAATCGCATATTTATAAAGCTTCCCAATCCAAATAGCGAGAAGTATTCCTCTACTTCCGCATGAATCCTAGCATCAATCACAAAAGTAGGATCATAGAAGAGTTTACCTTGGATATCTAAGTTCTTCATCCTAGTGTATCACTCAACTTCTTCATCACCGTAGATTGGAAAAGGACTTCCATATTTGGTTTGTTGATTAACCAACTTGTTCTTTCCCTTGGTTGTTGCTGATTTCTTGGGAGCCATTAAAATTAAATTTAAGAGTTGAAAGAAAGGTTTGTGTTTGATTTGGGAAAAACAAAGAAAATTATTTTGCAAGAGATTGTAGTCATGTAAAAGAGTGATTGATTTGTGAAAATTACTTAGGAAAATAGGTCTTTATATAGAAAATTGGGTAATTAAGGATGTTTCAATGGATATATTA
>CATIWQ010261285.1:0-30925 GCA_949673415.1 Euphorbia schlechtendalii | reverse complement strand
CAGCAACAAACAAACACCACGTTTAGCATCTTGTTGCCTGCTTCAAAGGCCACGCACGTATTTTACTGCTATCCCTTCTCCCAATACCAACTTCTTCCTCCAATCACATTCCACCTCATACGTTTTGCATGCAACCTTAATTCTATTGCATTCTTCCACGTGTACTCTTCCAAATATAACCGCTAAGGGCTTTCCAGTCAAAACAATTATTGTCGGGACAGCAACAAAAAAGCAGCAAACCAATCCTGATAGGTGTATCCACGCATGGCGTCCTTCTCCACTCGCGTTCTTTTACTTCCTTTTCATTGGCCCCTTCATTTTCTTACATTCAACTCAACTCCACTTCCTTTTCCCATTTTTCCAGTTGCGCACCTCAATTTATCTTAATTCACTGTTTACGCCCACATCAATTTCAATTAAATTTTATAAGTCAAGTATTGAGTTATAAAAGGGTTTCTTGCTATAGAGTAGGTATAATTATTACATAAATGCATTAAAATTGTTAAAAATTAATTATTCATATTAAATGAATTGAATTACAAGAATTTCACTTAACTGAACTTTCATAATGTATACTCGTCTACCACCAGTACTAACTTAAAGTGAATGATTGAATTTGTATGAGGTGCACATTGTATTTTAACAATCAATTTTCAAGAACAAATTAACTAGTTTACGAGGATAATGGTTTAAGGTTAGTTTGAACTGCTTCTTAAACCCAAATACTGTCCACAAAAAAAACATTCTCAAAATATATTTCCAATATGTCACATGAAACAATAGAGCAATTCACTGTTAAAATGTAAGTGTACCCCTTGTCGAACCATCGGTATCCTTGATGCAAGTTTAAGAAGCTAACTAGGTAAGAGCTATTAAAGTTTTGAGGGTGGAAATGACATTTTAAAAGAAACCGAGGACTAAACATGGATTAAACCTAATTTGAGTTGGCTCAATTTTCTGTGATAGGTGTTAACATGCATGTACCAAGGACCCACACATGTACCTCAAATCCCACATGTCTCTATCTCCTAACCACGTACCCATCATTTTATAACCAAGTGTCCTTTTCTCACCTCCTCTCCTCTTCATGCTGCCTCCCTCTCATTCGTCTATTCTTCTCTTTATATTCACCTCCTCCTCCCCCTATTCACCCCTTCTCGGCTTCTCCCCCTTTCACAGTTCTCAAACATGATCAAGACCTTAGCTCCTTACAACAACACTGCTAAGACTGCCGAGATCATGTCTCGGTACCGGCCCATCGCTCCCAAGCCGGAAAACCCTGACGATGATCACTCAACCAAGATCAACCACTCTCCTTACTTCAGGAATCTGTGGCCCCAGTTGCAGGCCAGGCCTACTCGGACTCGAAAGAGAGGCCGTGCTATTGTTTCTCCGCCACCTTTTAAAAGAACTAGAACTCATCAACACCATCTTGGTATGCCTTCTTCCAGTCATGTTATCTACTCTCCTTCTCGTTTGCCTTTCCATAGTTTTGCTCATGGTGTTTCCCAGCTTCCGATTACCAACACTCCTGCCTTCGAGAATGTTCCGCTCCCTCAGGTGCAGTCCGATTTGGTTACTCTGCCTCTTCTGCCGTGTCGCCCCACTGAGCCTGAGCCACGTGCAAAGCTGGTCATAGATTTGAACACCGCAGCGGAAGTTCCGGAAGAGCCTTCATTGGTGGTCATATCGCCACAGGCGATTCGACCAGTTGGCTCTACCATAAAAGTGGGCTGCATCAGCGAAGATCCTGTCGCAACCCAGCTTGTGCAGGTCAAAAAGAAGCCAGAGGAGGTGGAGGAAGAGGTTGAATCGGAGAAATTTCCGGCTATAATATCCGATTCAAACTACAGAGTAAGGGTGGCGAATTCGGCGTATAAGGAAATGGTTGGTCAGCCGGAGTGTTCTTGGCTGGATTCAATTGTAGCAGGGAGGAGAATCTGCGGGGAGGTTACACTTCATCTGGCTACTGAGGTGCCGAGTTCGTTGAGTAAGTTCTTTTGCTGGGTGAACATAGAATGGGGCCATGAGGGGAGCAAGGAAACAGTCCATGCTTTTTGTGATGTTGTTAGATTGTCATGTTTGTCTAAAGATTATCTCTTTAGCTGGAGGTTCCATACCAGTGGGAGTTCTAGTTCTAATGCTAGTGCTTGAATAATATTCATGTGTGTAGATCTGTATTTTGTATATACATATGAAGACCAAGAAGGAAAACACAATGAAGTACATGTATATGTACAGTTCTAGCTAGCTTTTTAGTTGAAGCTAAAATTATATATGCGAGTAAATGTTAGAAGATACTTGCTTGTTCTAATTTGTGTGTTGAAGGGAGATGGTTGTGTTGCGTGATTGTTATATCAATTGTCAGGAATCTCCTGCGACAAAGAGAATTTCACTTGCAGTAAGACACGCATACCAAATTGTTTTCCAGACTAAAAAGTTTATTTGCTTTTATTGGGCCGTGACTTGTACATGTATGCAATAACAATAATATTAGATTACATTACAGCAGTTTCATAGGTCCAAGATGGAGATTAACTATAGCTTTTCAAGCATCAAATAAGCTAGTTAATTAACTTCTTCAATCTTTGCTGGGCCCTTCCACTTGAAGTTGTCAGCGTACGACTTGGGCTGAATTCATTTAGAGAAAAGAATAACCTTGTTAATTAAACAGACAAAAGATACCTAACAAAATGACATCACAACCAGTCTGTACGCACGTCACAACTGGGTATGTCAAATCTGCTGTATTTTCCACAGGGATTTAATTTCTTTGAACTTATCTGAAAAATGAAATGACATGCAGTTCTCCTATATGAGACCCATTTAAGGCATTAAAGTTTTTTAGAAATTGGTCATTAATAATTCTAGAAAGGCTCTCATTCTTATATTTGGTTCAACTTGGAATTTCATGTGCTGGAAGTTAAGTTGTAGAGGTTAGCATGGATTGGAAGAGATTTATATACATTCCAAGGCACCATTAGGCTCTACATTCTACAGTAACTCCGCCAGAAATGCATGTGAATTTCTCACATTGTGAAAAATAATTTGTGAAGGACCTAAAGGATCTACCATGACTACAGTCTGGAATCCATTTCGAATAAGAGGAGAAGCACAAACCTTCAGAAGGGGTGTGTGCCGCTTCTTAACCTGCAGACCAAAAGGAAATAAGACTCTATACAAGATATGAAATAAAGATAAAAAAGAAACTGAAACATGCTACAACTTAAGTTTCATTCTGCAAAATTCATATACTGACTGATGACAAATTATAATACAAATAACCTTGAAGATCCCAGTGAGAAACTAATACAGAATAGAGCGACTAGAAAATATCTTTCACATACAAATTTTTGAATATTCAAATTATAGAATTAAGTGTATATACGAGAGTACATTAAGAATATAACCCAACATCTAAATCATAAGTCAAACAGGCAAGCAGCAAAGTCGAATTCAAAACGGCAGATACTCAAAATCTGCACAGCAGAACTAAGGCCTCAATGAATACATACCACATATTCCCAGCCATATTTTTCAGCAAATGCCTTGGCAGCTTCCGCACTATCGAAAGTAAGTGCTGCCTCACCCACATTAGCATATGGATCTGCAGTAGATGTCCAACCCATCAATGGATTTTCCCACCTGCATAAAAACTAACACCAAATGACCGATGTCCAAAATTATACATCACCACTAAAAGCGAAGACCCTGAGTTCTGTGCTTGAGCATCTATAGCTAGTTCAGTTTACTAATTCTGCAATGATTTAAGCACATTTTTCTATAATTTGGATTCCCTTGCTATAAGCTGAAACTTCTCATCGTTCTGCATCTTTATATATTAGTAACTATGTGATCTACCTAAAAATGCTCGATCTCTTAATCGGATAGCCTATTGATATGGACATCAATCCCACCAACACTAAAAAAAATTTCAGAGTTTGTTATTTTAAATTGTAATGAAGGAGCGTTTTAGTAGCGGTACTGATGTTTTCATTGCTAAAGCTAGTTAGGAAGATAAAAAAAAAAGAGTGATTGCCAAAGCATTATTACTTGTGCGTAGACAAAAAATTAATTTTCCATTTCCCAACTTTTCCTGAGCCCTGTTGTGTTGCAGTTCGAGCAGGTGAATATATAATTACCTGGAATACATAAACATAAGAAAAGCAGCACAAGATCAATAGGCATTAGGCAATAGCAGAAGATTCCATAAAGACAACGAATGAAAAGATTACTTTTAATATAAAGAAACATCAAACTGGATGTTCAAATCTGAAAGCAAGAAATGATCAAATGCACAGTCCTAGTTATTGTTCATTCCCAGTCACAAGTGGAAAACGTGATAGCAAAGGTAATTTGTCAATAAACACAATTTGAATTCCTCGAGAGTCAAGAGATGTTGAAAGCCCGTCCTCTCTAATCTCATATGAACTAAACATAAAAAAATTTCTATCTAGATTGACCAAATTCAATTTTTTCGCAATTTCTCAAAATTAATAACTCACAAACAAAACCCTAAGACATCGATTTAATCGAAATTTCAGTCGGATTTATCCAACGAAACGCAATTAGATGGCTGAATGAAAGAAAAAATAAACGAATGAGTACATTAGGAAACACAGGCGTACCCTTCTTCGAAGATGTTGCTCAGGAATTCCTGACATAATGCCAACTTCACCAGGTTTAACCTCCACCAAGGCGTCTGAAGAAAACAATCTCCTTGAACATGCAAGAGCAAATCGATTAGAAAAAGCGAGTCTTCGAGCGGCCATTTCGTGGAGTTCAGTAAGCCGATTTCTTAAAAAACGTAAGAAAAGAGCCAATGGACTTAGAATCCGTAAACTATAGTCAGTTTAGCCGTTGCAGAACGATGAGAAGTTTCAGCTTTGTAAATTGTTACCGCGAAAATACCAGAACTTTCGCACTTTTGCTAGTGGCACCTCCATTGATCGTGGCAAAATGTTATTGGTTAGATTGTCCAATCGCCTACCGTAAACTTTTTGAACACTCGTCAAAATTGTAATTCCAAACGGGCTGGGCTCAAATAGCTGGAAAAACAGGGCCCATTAATTTACGGTATCATCCCTTGTACGGTATCATCCCTATGAAATTTTGCGTTTCTTATTTTATACAATATTATTCCTTCTCAAAAACTCTTTGCCACGGTATCATCCTTTATCCTTTCATCTTCATTTTCACCTTGCCACGAACCTCAAAAACTCGTTCATTTTCTTTTCCAGACCAAAAAGAAAAGCAAAATAAAATTTCAGAGCAAATATGGCGGAAATGAATTCGTATTCGTTCGCTGATTTCCCCGAGGATGTTCAGCTGTGCATCCTCTCCTTCCTATCACCAACCGAGATCGCTAATTTCGCTTGCACATCCAGGCGGTTTTCTCCCCTCTGCCAAAACGACAGCAAACTTTGGTTTGCGATCTGCGACAGACGCTGGGGCTCCAAGACTCAAATCAACAAATGGGGCAACGGCAAAATCTCCTACAAACTCCTCTACCGCATCCTCACCAAATGGGAGAATTTGATTGGCTTCTGGCGCCGCTGCGGCCAAAGTCAGCAGAAGCTAGCCTCCGGCATCAAACCTGCCGCGTTAATTTATTTCGATTGGGGCTCTTCCTTCCTTTCTGGTTCTAGAGTCTCCCCGTCTCAGAATGGCACCTACGCTGTGGTAAAAGCGCCTTTTCTTTGGATGACTATATCGCCTGAAGGGCAGATTGTAAACTACCTCGATCCCGATGGGATTTCTAGTGGGGAATCCGGTGAATTGGGGTTTCTGGAGATGGATTTGTTACCGGTGGATGTTAATTTCATAGGGGATTTCCATTTTAGCGTGGAGGAGAATCTAGGGTTTGGTAATCTAAGTAGATCAAGTCCGACGAAAGGGGCAAATGATGAGGCGGGAAGTGGTTATGAGAGTGGGTCACCAGGGAGCATACCTGGAACTTCAGAGATGTATCAGTATTATGCGAATAGAACTAGTCCTGGACCTGATAGAGCTTGGAGAAAGCACAGGAGAAGAGAGAAGGAGAAGCAAGCTAGAAGAAAGTGGGAAACTGAGCATTTCTTGAAGATTGTTGATTGCTCGCCAACGCCTGCTCGGCCTTTGCAGGGGCTATGGAAGGTTTGCATACATAGTTGCTCTTCTTTTAATTCATATATATTTTTCTTATTGTTCATCTATTCAAAGTTTGCTGCTTGATTTTGTATAGGAGGTGCAAAATTTGTTAGTTTTTACTGTATGAGATTGTTCTTAGCTCACTTATTTATAGTAACAATGGGGGTATGAAATCTCTTATCATATATAGGTAGACCTTTGGTATGTATACTAGTTTAGCTAAATGTCATACCTTGTTCATGTATATGTTTCTTATTGTTTGTGTATTCAAAAGTTTGGTGCTTGTTTTTGTAGTGATGTAAAATATGTTAGCTTATGAGTCGTATTGCATGATAAAATTGCGAAAGCTTTATGTCTAGGGACAATGGGGTATTAATTCTATCATATTTATACCTTTGGTCTGCTCACTAGCCACTAGTTTAGTTAAATATCATACCTTTCTCAAGTTTTTTGACATTCACGCTACAGAAGGTATGGCCACAGCTCGTTTTATTCGATGTACCAATCTCATAGTTGAATCCATTAAAGATTTAAAATTAATTTATGTAAGCTTACATTTTTCCTATTAATTGTTGCAGTTCAATTCCAATGATTGGATACCATTGTCCAATTTGCTGTTCACATTGAGCCAATATCCTATCTAGGATATTTTGGTTTTGACATGAGTATCTGATTTTCTTTTGTTGTTGTTCTTTAGTTTCTTTTAGTGGCATATTGGGTGAATATGGAGATGATGGCGAGAGAAGAATGCTTTTTGCCATAACTCATTTCACACTCGCAAATGCATAATATTGCAGGGTATTTGTGATGACATGAAATTGGAGTTTTATCTCGTGGCATACGATGGAGCTGGCATTTCGTGCCGAAGGGTTGGGGATTTGAATGAGCGGGTTTCTAGCTCCACACCAGTGTTTTGGACATCAAATCCCGCATTCATCGATTCCCCATTTTCACCTGAAGAGGATCTTCTGTACAAAACTCGAATGCATCTTCAGCCGGCTCTGATACCAAAGGACATCAATTGGGGGGGATCGCCTCTAATAGATAATGAAGCGGTCTCTCGCATTATGTACATCAACTCGAGTTATGATCTAGTCATCCAGGGGATGGTTTCCGCAAATCCTTGGCAGGTTGAGGGAAGGATTTGGGAGTACAAGAATGGGACTTTTGGATTTGGGTTTCTTCGCGACGATTTTATTGTAGACCTCAAGTTTGTTACCCAAAATGGATGTCTCCTTGATGCAATGGAGATTTGTTGTGATTGACATTCTGATGTCCTCTTTTGGGATCTTCTATGTACAATTACTCACAGTCACAGATGATTCCATTAGCAATAAACAGTGACATTTATGTGCTAGGTTTGTTTTAATCATAACAATGTAAATTGTTGTTGTTTGTTGATTTTGTACCTTCTTCCCTTCCTAACAATAATGTACCGCCTATAAAATGGTGGAAAATGTTTCATACAAGCCATAGTTTAGGTTATGGCAAATTCTTTGGTCAGTTTCAATAAATTTGTTCAATCCAATGGAAATTGGGAATTGAACTGTGTATTCTCTTCTCAACAAATATCAGCTTCACTCCCGGTAAGCATTTGCTTTTTTTACTACTTAAAGAAATTCTTGCTTCTTTTAAAGGTTGGAGTCATCAATTCTCTTTCCTACTATTTTGTGATGTTTACTTCACTTGAATTATATATCACTTTACTGTCAACAAACGAGGATCTCATCAAACTTGGTGACAAAGCTAGTTTTTTTCTCATTCCCCTTGTTTCTTTTTTGGTTCTTTGTGTTAGATAATATATATTTTGCATTTATCTTTATAGAATTATCTTTGTATCTGTAATTATGTACAAGCCCTTCTTATATATATGCAACTATCTCTACCTATTGGCAGTAGAGAATTCCCCGAACTATATCGGTTATCTCTTAGATGGTGTTGCAAAAATTCATTCAAGTTTTATTAACCGATTTTCGAACTATTACACTTTACATAATGTAGTAATACTTGTGTCCAGCAGTTTGCTTAGATACATTTTCTTGTGTTTAACTGCATTGCTCGAAAATTGACCAGCTACAGCTTTATGTGGAAACATCTCTTGGAAGTTAGCATATGAAACTCTTAATCATCATCATGCTCATTTTAAATATATTTTTTTATCTCGGATCTCTCAGCTCGCTTTTTGTGAAAGCTTTTTTAGCTGCAACTGTGCATGTAATCCGTAAAGATGAACTCAAATTTTTTGGTGATGCGCATGTATAAAATCCGAGTCAATGTGCAGTGATGTTAAATGAATTTTTGAATCATGCATTAGTTTGTAGTGTTTGTTAATACTTTTGGTTTTGGGAGCATCCAAATTTTCATTGGTTTGATGGAAAATTAAATTGGTAATATTCTTAAATCTCCTTTTGGACATAAATTCAGAACCATTCATGTAAGCAGTTAAAATCCTGGCATATCAGATGTTTGTTCTATCAAATGGGTAATTGAAGGTCGTTTTGTTTGGCTGTGCCTCTAAAACAACTGATTGAAGAAGATATATATTTCATTTAGGAGTGAGTTTAATGTATTGGTGTTTTGAAAGTCCACTTAGCAGGCTGCTATTATTGTAAATGCCCAAAGACGACCGGAGTCTGGTTTTATTGTGACATGTGATGTATCCATTTATATTATTATATGCCCCTTGTTCCAAAAACCTATTTATTGGTGCTAAAATTATTTAGCTTAAGAGGTGGCTTCGTATATATTGAGAGACTACTTCCAACAATAAGAACAAAAAGCGCAGAAATTCCATAATGTGGAGGTTGAAGTGGTTGATTAAATTCTCTGACACTTTCTTCTAGAAAATCAACACAATAATAACACTCTAAATCAACAAAGTCACAAAGGACTAACAACTCCTTTCATTTATTTTTTCTGGTTCAGAAAGTTTAAACATATGTATGATTTTGAAAAGACAATGTAGTTTTTTCTCTTTAACAACACACGATATTTGTAACTTACTCTTGGAACGAGTTAAATTTGATTGACTCTTGTTAAGTAAATAAATATCCCACACTGCTAAGAAAATTAACAAGAACTTGATATATAAACATGTACAATATCTTCATTGGTATGTGGCATTTTGAGTTTATAGCATTAGAATAAATCCACGAAGGTTTGGTCCTACATATACAATATCATATCATTACAAGAATTTGTAGTGTCTTCGTACTACTGTAAACCGACACTACAATTCTGTTATTCATACATGTTTAACAAAATTTGTGTATTATACAATCACGATATATGCATTCCTTAATATCTATTTAATTACCCCTCATTCTATTTTAATAGTATGATTTCAAAAAACAATTAATACTCTACCTGTCATAATCTTTATACAAAACTCCATATACATTCAATCGATCCTTAAGATAGCAAATATGTTACCTAGTATAGTTTTTTTTTCGGAATCAAATCTTTTATCTTCATTTCTCTGTCCCCTTCCTCGTTCCTCATTCAAAAACCGTCCAGTATCATTAATGGAAAAAAAATGAAAAAATATGACAATGAAATTAATAAATTAATAAAATATAATATAATATGACAATTGATGGATAAAAAAATGAGGATAACATATTTTTTTTCCTTTTTTCAACTTGTACACATAATAAATTTTGTATTCATGTAAACTTTTCTTGGGAGGGGCTAAATAAAAATACTAAATTTACGATTTTCACAAATTTCAAGCTCGAATTACATAAATATAAGTGAACATTTTTTTGTATTTAACGTACGCACAACAAAAAAATTCAAAAAGAAATCTTTAACTTTGTAGAGATAATACATTGAATTACTGATTCAAAATACTCCAAAATTATTAAACTATGAATGCTGATTTTAAGAAATGATAATGTCAAAAAATTTATTATAGTTAATTATTTTTATAAATTAGACCCACCAACAAATATCATAGGCACCAAAATATAAAGGGTAACTCTAATATTATAACCCGAAAATATATATGAGGTACAATTTTATTAGGATTTTTTTACGTTGATAAGCTAGTAGCCCGTTATATATTTGTGCAAATCTTTTATCAAATTACAAAAAAAAGTCGAATTCAAGTTTTATATTCTTATTACGCTTTACAAAAATGCAAAAAATTAACTCACCTTCTTTAGTGAAACACATGCTTAAGCCTAAGGCTTGTTTTAGAGTTTTTTTTGTTTGATTTTTTATCGTTGAAACGTTAATCACCGTGATATTTAAAGGAAGAGGGGCACTATAGGAGAAGGAGGAAAAATTTTAGACGACATGAAGTAAAAATGGACGACTTTTAACAATTCAGCTAATATGTTGTTGATTATATTTATCAAATTTTATAAAGATTTAAGTAATATATATGTTAAAAAGCACGACTCTTGAGCTAGGGAAGAATCATACTAAATCACAAACTCGTATAATACGCATTATATCATATGAAAAAAATCAGGTTTAAAAAAATATGGTATAATGAAAATTATACCAAAATACAAACTTGTATAATATGAATTTTACCAATTTTAGTTTTCAATTTTTTTATCGGAAGTATATCGAATTGGATTTTGTTTTAAAGATAAAAATGAAATGAACAATATATTTTAAAGAATCGTTTCGAAAAGATTTGAGAAATATGATCGTTTTAAGGTAAGAAATTCAAATTAACAAGAGAAATGATTGTTGTTACAAGGCTTGATAAAATTACAATTAAATCTAATTAATTAGATCTTTTAATAATTAATGATAGTTTACATGTTTGTTTTCATATTATTTCTATTTGTGAAAAAAAGCCAATATTTTTTAGGCTACTTGGGGAAACAAACCCACCTGTTAAAGTCCAAATTAATCTGATTGTGCTATGTAATTATAATTTATATGAAATAAGTACTTTATTGATAAGTACTTTTCTTTTATCTAGATTAATTTCTGTTTGATTTGAAGTATTTTATACCGAAATGAAACGAGATCCAAAACCGAAACCTCCGTGCATAAGCACAATGGTTCCTAACAATTAATTATCATAACTATCGATTTCAATTTTATTAAATCTTCCATAAGATTTTAATTAAATATTTTTTCATGTATCAAAATTCAAATGTTCTTGTAGATCAAGAAACATGTAGCCTTCTAGAAGATCATGATCTGATCTTGAAATCTCTCAAGTGTAAACATTTAAGATTGGAAAAATACTACAGGAAAGTAAAGGGGACGTATCAATATAATAAACAATTTCACATCTTTCAGTATAATCCTAATAAATTAATTAATTACAATTTGATTAATTTGTGACGATTATTAAGATGGTGCATATGTTAGCAAGATTGACTAATTGAAGAAAATGTGGCAAATGTCCATTTCATGAACACAAAATAATATTTGGTTTTTCTACGGTGATAATTGCATCTTTTTTTTACTTATTTTGCCATCAGCATCTTTGTTTTAAATTAATCTTTTATGATTATAAAGAATAAAATAAATTTTACTCTAAAGAAAACAAAGTCAAACATAACTTTCAACATTATATATTTAACAAAAAAAAAATCCATGAACGTTTTTTATTGTGTGACTTATAATGAAAATGATTGTATGAATCATTTCAGATTTGTGTTAAAATATCGTTGTTTTATAAGTGTGTTTCAATTTTCTTGTAAATCTGCAAATTAGCTACATTGGGCGATTCTTCAGCATGTAAAAAAATTGGGATTATAATTCATCCTTCTAGAGAGGTAAGGATTTTATTTTACTCAAACAGTAAATTATTTAAAGTTTTACTATAAATAAAATACTAGCACTTTTTAGTTTTTTCTTTAATTGAATTGCCAACTGAAAATAACAATATCTCAATGAGAAACTCTTGTCACTCTCGTCACGTAGAGTTATGTAATTATTACAAGCTATCATCAAAATAAGGTGATTTTTATTATCTATACCGAAATAAATACAAGTGACACATTTTAGATTATATAAAAAAAAATTCACATAACTTTTGATAAGGAAATGGTAGCATGCTATGGTGAAAATAACCACCACTTTATCCATTACCATTATTGAATTAGTTGTTCTCGAATCATGGATGGTGAAAAACAAAATAAAGTAATAATGATAATGTAAAATAACAAAGCAATCATACCAAACAATTTGCAATGTATCTATAAAATTTTACTCCCTCTTTTTTTTTTAACACTCCATTTCCTCCGTCTATTAAATGTTATCGTTTAAAGAGATTTTATTATCTCTATTTTATTATCATTTTATATTTTCAAGATATTTTTTTTCCAAGATTTCCATTCCTACCCCTATTAATTTGTTCAACTTCCAAGATAATTATATTCTAATCTCCAATAATAAGAGAAGACTATAGGTTAAATTATTTTATTGAGCATATTAATAAAGTCTTGAAAATTGAACATGACATTTATGAAAGGGTAAATTAGTAAATCATATCATTCGGTTAGTTGTTATTTTAAAAACTGTGAATTAGTTAAAATGACAATATTTAGTAGACGGGGGATTAATTGTCTTTCTAGGGTCTTGAAATTTTTTTAAATAAATGTCATTTTAGGATTTCAATGTATATTTTATCTATTTTACCCTTATTTAATGTACATTGAAAATGATAAAAAAAAAATAAAATATTCAATTAACTTTCAAATGAATAAAAATCATAAGAGTAAATAAATATTTTTATTATCCTAATTAATGTGATATAGGTATCAACTTTAAAATTATAATTATTTAAAAAAGTGAAGCATTTGATACAAAATTTAAAGTTAGTCAAATAAAACCCCATAGCAATCCACATAGAAGCTTCTAACAATTATCATTAATTATGGCAACACATTAACCATTTGTCAAATATATGACTTAACTAATCAAAATCAAGATGCGGGCTTTCCATTCCTTTCCCTAAATAAATACTCTCTTTCCACTCCTATATTCCAACATTAGCACAAACAAAAGAAACCAAACCAAACCGAATGTTGAATCCATTCATTTGCGGCAGTTTTCAAAACCAAGAAGATGAACAAAAAATCAACAGTCCTAGTCCATGTACAAGCCCTACCAGAAAATCAAGAAAGAAAGATAAGAACCCTTACTCAACTCGCGGCCTCGACAAATTTTCCGCACTTTTATCAGAACTCGATGAAAAAAGACAGAAGATTTATTTACAGGTCGGGTCTCAAGACATTTCTTTTGTTCGATTCGTGTATTCAAGCTCAAACGACTGCGTTCCGGTCATTGTGAAGATTAAAGATCCGGAAACTCAAAGAAACTCTGTTGATCGTAATAAAGATAACGATCATCGACAAATTATATCGACAGCGAGAAGAGAAGAAAGGGTACAAGCTGTTAAGCAAGAGGCAAGAGTGGATTCGAAGAACAAGAAGGATGTGTGTTTCAAGTTACATAAATGGCGGCGGCCGTCCTACTATATGCCGGTTTTCGCGATATTGATTTTGGTGTTCTTGGCCGTCTTTGGACGGTCTGCGGCGATTTTATGTACTTCAGTTGGGTGGTATTTGGTGCCTACTTTGAGTTCGAAAACTCCTGCAAAACAGGCGTGTTCGAATTCGAGTTTGAAGAAGAAAAAGGAATTTGTGAGAAGATTCAGTGAGGTCGGTCCCAGGATTAAGCATCATAATATTGGATCATGCGGCAAGGAATTGAAAAACCCTCCTGGCCGGCAAAATAGCTTCTGAGCTGCTTCTTTTTTTATTTGAAAAAAGTTGTTTTCTTTGTTTCCGAAGGAGTTGGAATTTTTTGTCCTGAAATTTCTGTGTCCTTGAAATGTTTAGACTTGTAGATTATGGGTTATATTAATTAAATAAGCTGAATTAGCTGTTTGATAGATTTTAAATTTCGAAATTGTGCATTAATATGTTGATTTTAACGTTTCAGAACAAGTTTGGGTTTTGAGTTAGCTCAATACATGATTAACCAAAGAGATACATTTAGATTATACCATAAATGTTGACCTTCTAGAAGGAGACTGTAAATGTACAGTTGGATCTGAAGTCATGAATTAGGAATCAGAGATTCAGAATGGAAGTGGTCCATTGCAAAAACTAGTACAAGTAATAGGCAACATAATATTTTCAATTAGTGTTAGTGAATAATTGCTTGTTGATAAAAAAAACTTTGGTAAATTTGATTTTGTTTTTAACAAATTTTCAATTAGTTTGCTTGTTATTACCATTAAATCATTGATGTGAAGATTGATCCATTGATGATAGAGGCAAAGTAAGATGTATTTTATTAAAAATAAAATCACCATAGTCTACACCAAAAACTACTACAAGTAAAGACGGTTATACAGCATTAAATTATGAGATAAATTTGTATCATATCTTTAATTCACATGCCATATCACATTTCTACAATAAAAAAAACTAAAATTAAAAAACATCTTCTATCATGTTTAGTCATACACATTATTAAAAGCAAAGAATGATAATAAACTCTAGTTCTATATGACGTGCTGGCTAGAAGATTTTACTGATATAAATATCTCCCCAGCCCAGCAAAGACTAACAAATTAAGCTAGGTTTCCCCAAGCGTTTGACCCCATACTTGAGGGTCGGAAAATCAAATTTATGGATAAATTTGAAAGCTATAAATAAAATAACATTTCTTATTTTTTACATATTATATATAATTCTTGAATTAAATCCTTTGATCAATGCAGTGGCCGTAATAGCAACGGCTTTGTTAAATATATCAGTTATAAGGATGGCTAATGTTCATGGCTCTCATGGGCTTTCATTAAATAACCAACGGAATTTTCGAAGATGCAAGCAACCATTTAATGTTCAATGAAAGAAAAAAGATTGGTTGTCTACACATTATCTTCCGTTTCAATACGAAATTCCGGCACCTTAATTTCTGATAAAAAAAAATCTCAAATGAATCACAATTTTACTCTCCTAAATGTGATGCATTTGATTGGAGGGAGTAATTGCCTTTCTCTTTTTTGTTATTCAATGATTAATAGGATATGATCCAAGCAATGTCTAAGCAGTGCTTTGCTAACACACCTAATGGCCATGGTGCCACATGTGAAAATTCAAATCGAGTATACATAATATAACACGTAACCTAAATTACCAATGAACAATTTGTCACAAAACAACGGTAACTTGTTTGCTGCCTCAAATTTTATCACAAAACAACGGTAACTTGTTTGCTGCCTCAAATTTTATCACAAGTACCAAGAAAATCCCTCTCCACCTCAATTCCTCTTCAAGCAAAAGCAGTGTTTTAAAAGACGCTAGTCGCTAGTCGGACGGCTAGAGCCTCCGAGGGCCTAGGCGGGGATTAATAGAGACCTATGCGGAGTATTTTTTTTAAAATATATAATATTTATTAATAAATTAAAATAATAAATTTAGGGTACACGTAAATTTTTATATAATAATACTAAAAATTCATATTTCTAAGCTTTGACGATAATATTTTAGGCTTTGACGACACTTTTTTCTATCTTTGACGACGTTTTTCTGAGTTTTGGCGACAGCTTCCGCCTTGGTAGCCCGATTATATAAAATCGGGGCAGTGTTCTAAAAATCCCCGCCTAAGCGGCCGCCTTGACCGCCTTTTAAAACACTGAGCAAAAGACAGCAATGATATTAAGAATCTAAGGTGAAAATAAAAGTTCAAGGACAAGTATTCACATCAAAATACAATGGTTTAAAATCTACATTTTTCAACTGTGTGGCCCGATTTTTACTTTTTTAGCAACGGAATCTGTCAGCTTTTCGTATAATACAGTATTAAAGCCTTATAGCTACGCTCTTGCCCATCACATTTGCAGCACTCTTCATCTAAACAATGTTAGATTTTATTTCTAAAAAAACAAGAAATTTGTCTGTAGCCAGCCACATATAGATGTGGCAAAAGTTATAACCTTGTTTTGCGGTCAGCAACCAGTTACTTAAAACTTGATGTGCATTTATGACTCATAGACTCAGGTCAAACCCATAAGAAATAAGTAGCAAACTGTGAACTACTCTACAACATATTGGGGCAAAAACTTTATGGGATCTTATACCGACCCGATTATTGGAATTCCCTGCTTTCAAAAGTGGATATCTGTCCCAGTTTACAGGGACAAATGTCCTTCATTGGGAGCTAGGTATTCCAATAAAGTTTCCCAAAATTTAAACAAGAATGCGAAGTGTCAAATAATTGAGTATCTGTTAGTTGGAGAAAGAAGTGACTTCTTGAGTGTTTAAAAGTCCAACCTGAAGAAAAAATTTCAGCATGGTGATCATATTCCTTATTCCTGCATTTCATCAAAAAAATATTTGTCAACTTTAGCATGCAGTTGCAAACTAATCATAATCATCATGACTAGTTTAGTACTACTTTGCCAGTTCACTAGAGTCTACGTTTGCACACCAAACAAAATGGTCAGGCACACTCAACGACAGAAGTCATCAAACACAAGAGAATAATAATGGAAACAAACAACATGAATAGCATCTAAACCGCCAAATTTCATTTATATGTTACATTGATTGCTTAGTTACTAACCTTGAACCTCTTACGAGGTGTATCATCAGAAGTGAACTGCGAATTATATCGTCCTGTACGACTGTGCACTTCACTTCTATAGTGCCCTCTTTCCACTTCGGGCATCCTTTCACTCTTTCCTTTATCTTGATTACCTAAATTACGAAACAAGCTATCCTTGGTCCAAGTGACTTCATAATCAGCCTTTAGTTTAGATCCTTGCTGCTTGGAAGTTGGACATAAAGACATGTCAATAGATTTACATATTCATAGAATTTAGTAATACAACATCGTATAAGAAGAACCAAGGTCCAACCTTCTGCAACGAGCGTCCACATAACCCTCTAAGAGCACTATAGAAGTCCTCATATGTCTCAAACTGAACCACAATTTTGCAATGGAGACCTGAAATTAAGTTTTCACCATCCTCATCCGTATCTTTACCAAAATCATCATCCTCAGCAACACTAAGATTCCTGTTGAGCGAGTTAACGGAGTGACAGCGATAATGTAACAGTTAGGTTTTGTGATGACATAGTGCAACAAATCAGCGAAAATGACTGATTGTTAGATGGGCAATGTAAAAAGTTACTCATTATCAACATGCAAACATCAATACCACATTAATGCTTCTGAAATATGGATTATAAGCCTTTGCGCTCTGTATGTCCGTCTTCACCCAATCACAAAAACAGATTTCGACATCATATGAGATAACAAGTGGTAATATATATGATTTTTGTCACAGTTTCTCCCTGTTCAACAACTTTTAACCATTTCCAAAGGTCCTGATGCTGTTTTCAGGTCCTATGAAGTTTTATCATTACACCTAATTCCAAGATACACCTAATTTCTTATTTCACAGTAGATAAAATTTCTCTATTTGCTCTTTACCTGAAGAAGGCAAATCTCATAATTCCAGATATCCAGTTTAGTTATGACTTCTCACTTCTTAGTAAACCATAGTTATTTTATTCAAATATTCATTGAATAGACAAATGAACTATTTCAATTTTAGGAAGGTGGAAGTTCCTACAGTGATCATATCATATGATAGCACATGCATTTTTCTTCATTTGTGCATCATTTAACGGACAGGTGACAGCAGCATTTGAGAGGTACTTCACTTAACAGTTAGCAAGCCATACCTGGCTAGCTCACCATTTCATATCAAAACATATACAAAGCAGAGTAAAAAAGTAAGCTTAATGCAGGATGAAGATAAAATGACGATAATTCCCAATAGTAACTTACCTTATCTTCCCAAAGGAGGAAAAAATGGTATGTGTAACTAGCATCGAAGGCTTCGAGGAAACTCTAGGTTCCGCAAACCACCGGGACGGAACACCTCTCAGTATAATCGTATCCGGCTCCTGCCTTCTCCCTCTAGAATACCCTGCCAATTAAAGGAATTAGCTTAAAAGCTATAGGAAATGGAATCCAATAAGCAAAATGAACTTCAAAAACCTCGATTTCCAAAAGCATAAAACTCCTGCCAAGCATTTTTCATTCCCTCAAAGTCATCAGTCCCCGGCACTGCAACACTGAGCTTGTACTTGAATCCTTCCAGATTCAGCTCTATCCCGTCCATTTTTTCAACAATGTACTTCCTCCAATCCAGAAACTTCTTCTCCAACACCTTCAAATCGTCATCCTTCTCTTTCTGGCTACGAAGAAACCCTAGGTCCCGAATGCAAAGACTTCCGTGAGCAACTGAATCATCGCGTTTGCGCTTCTTGATGTCCTTGCAACGTCTGATTTGGAGATCCTCCTCGGGGTCGACGATGGGGACTGAAAGAGAGGTCTTTAAGAAGTCAATAAGAGCGCGCTTTAACTTCCACTCGTCGATCGGTTTGGCGGCGGAAGCCGAAACTGAGGGAAATACAGTAAGAATGAGCTTCACTCGGGGGACTAAAGAAAGGCCATTCTCGATTTCTATGGTTTCCGTTGGCCGGAGCGAGTCCAATGACCGAATAGTCATCTCTCCGCTCTGCGTTTCAGCTGAAATGAGCTGCCGCTGTTGAAGTCGCAGCCCAAAGAGGGAACAGAATGACGAAAACACGTCGTTTGAGCACTGGCGGAGTATCTTCAAAATTGTGCAACGGCGTCGTTTAATTAAGGCCAATCATACAATAAGGCCGGTTTGGTATTTGGTCTTGTTATCTGCTTTAATTCAGTGAACTGATAAGGGATTAAATTGATAATTTTATGAGTTTAAAGAGTAAGTTGACCTTTAAAAATTAGTTTAGGTACTGCTAATTAAGTTTAACAAGGCCAAAAGACAACAACGCAATTCCCTTAATTACGACGCGGCACCAAGGAATATATGCTATAAATAAATAATCAATGTAGCAATTAAACAAAAAAGGTCTAGAGTCAAAATGAAAACTTGATAACTGTTAAACAGAGAGGAACCAACAAATTGAGGAGAGTCAGAGATGGGATTATCGTGTTTCGCTTGCTTTGACGGAGGCAACAAGCGACAGAGGCAAGAAGAAGATCGATTGGCCTCTGCGGAAGCTCGTGCTAAAGCCGCCGATGCTGCTCAGAAAAGGTGACATTTCTCGCTTCTCGTTTTCCGATTCATCCTTCAAATAATCAGATTGTCTTCGTGATAGCACCATACACTGTTATCCAGAATAATTGTGAAAAAAGGCTTCCTTTTATTGATAGATTACAAGTTAAAATCATGTCTTCTGTTGCTTTTGTTCCATTCTGTTTGAATACATTCTGGATGATATTCACTAATTTCTGTTTGAATAATCTGTATTGCTATTTATGTGTTGTTGATTTTGAAAAATACAAAAATTTTCATGTCAAATATGTAGGCTCGAGGTCAAGGACTGGATTTTCAGGACACAAAATTGATTGATACTAGGGAATAATACTAATTCGTAGAATTTTTTTCAATTCATATTAACCCTAGCTGAGTGGGTAATATGGGGTTTTACCTGAGTTGTTCCAAGTGCAATAGTAGTTGGAACTATGGTGCATACAGAGAGATGTATAGATTATGATTTAATGATCCAAGATGAATGTAACACTGTGATGAAACTCTTTTAGGTTGTTTTGCTTTAAAACTAGTTTCCTCATGAAATTGTGATGTTATTGTAGGCAAGAGGAATTCGAAAAATCTGCAGCAGGCAGAGCTGCACGTGCACAGATGCAGGGGATGGCCAAACAAGCTGCAAATTCTAATAAAGGGGAGCCAGTTCTCAAGGTTTTTCATAGCTCTAATTTGTGCTTTCATTGAAAATTGCTAGTGACAAAATCATGATTGGATGCTATATCTGAGAATCAATCTCTTTGGTTGAATACTTGGTTGGGATGGCACAATTCTGATTCTTATCATTTCTTCTTGGATGCTTGAATTTTGAAATGAATTATTTAAATTAATACTAATATTTTAATGGTGGGCTTTTTAAAGGAAAAGAATTTGATCAATTCATTTTACATACAACCTTCATAAATTTTATATGTTAATTAAATGAATTGAATGCTCATATTCAAAAAAGAAAGTTTTGAACACACCCTAAATCACATTACTTAAGGGATCAGACAATTACAAATTATGATTTTGGTGACAACAGCAATGTTACAGTGAAAGATTAAGACCCTTAATGGTTTGTGATCTTAATGCAGTGGCAGATGAGTTGATAGCCTGTTGTCTGTGCAACTGCAGATTCTATTGTAAGTATCTTTTATGCAGAATTGAAGATAGTAAACATTGCATTATATGCTTGTGTTATTTGTGAACTTCAATATTCATATTAACACCATCAGACTATTATTTGATGCTATATTTTGAGTTTAGGATTCCCCAATTGAGGATATTGGGTAGAAATATCTTGAGTATAGGATTCCCTGATTGAGAAAATTTTGTAGAAATACCCTGAGAATGATTAGATATAGAGGTTCAGACGTTCGATTTGGCAATTTACAGAAACTAACACATTATGATTTCTCTTCCTGTTTTGCAGTATTTGTGTTAGGATTCAATGCATGCTGATATCTGTTATACCATTTTCTTTCCTTGTAATCCCTACATTCGTTGTAATTGCTCCGTGAAATCTGTAAATTTTCTACACAAATCACATACAACTTTTAAGAGTGAAAAAACAACGTAAAACGTTTCAAGCTCTTTATGTTTGTGATGTGTTTATCCGTTGCTAAAAATCCACATTTAGGATTTGACCATGTTCAAAATCAATGTAAAAGGGATTTCATTTTGTCAAGAACAAGACATCTAAAGGTACTCACAGCTATCCCAAACAGAAAATGCAATGCTTTTATGCCTTCCTACAAAACCAGGGATTGCTTCATTCAGCTGTAATTTTTACCCTAAAAGTGGCAGCTTTTTTTTATCGTACAATTACGTTTTACAAAGAAAAAACTACATCACGTCACATCCCACCCTGGTGTGACTCTAACTTGTAACATATAGGACCACATATCGGTCTTAGCTACTCGGCTAAGAATTTGCCACATTTAAAAGTAGGGATGTCAATGTATCGGAACTAGATCTGTTATGGATCCAAGTTTCATCATTTTTTCACCATTTCGATACTAATCCGGTCTCGAAATGGTGAAAAAAATGATGAGATTTGGATCCGGATCCAGATCCGATCCATTGCATCCTGGGTGGTGGGAGCTTGATGAACTTGCTTACCAGAAAGAAGAAAGCAAATCATAAATTCTGAGTACTATGACAACTCTATGAACAGGGTTGATAGTCGTTGGTTTTAGTTGGGTTTAATTTCACCACTAGCACACCAACTATGATATATGTTTAGGTTTGGTATACGAATTCATATTTTTCATTTCAATGGGTCGTTTCAACTATGATGTTAGGTCTGCAGGTACAAGTCAAACCACTGACAAGGGGAACAAGTAGCCAGGTTGACAAGTTCTATCGACTTTCCAGATCAAGTTTATGTCTATCCTTCTCGTTTTAAAATACATTTGCCTTGTATTCACTCCGGTTTCTCTCTTTTCTGGGTTTCTGCATTTGTAATTTGTATATAATCATACTATTTATGTCGTATCATATGTTTAGCACCAAATACCGGACAAAGAAAACACCTCATGTACAAATACATAAAGAAGGATATGATGGCATACTGATATTATGGTTCGACTTGAAAAATAAAAATTGGACAAGAGCAAATCTATTTTCTCATTTTATCTCAACGTCGTATAACTCAAAGCAACAGCAACAATTGCTATACAACAAATTCATGGGAAGAAAAAGAATTCTTCAGGCCTTTCTTTTTCTTTTTGTCTGTGCTTGTAGCGGCCATTTGATAGTGAATGTGTATCACTCCAAAATTTGTACCGGAGCTGACATCTTGAGCTCATATGCAGCCTGAAAAAAATCAGCAGCTTGCTGCAATGAACCTTCCATCTTGGAAACCAAACCAAGATTCAACCATGCCTCGTGATTTGTGGGGTCCAATCGTAGTGCATTCATTAGAAAGCTCCTTGCAATAGGAAATGACTGATTACCAAGTTTCATCAGCACTTCTGCGGTAGAGATTATACTTGGAACATAGTCTGGTTCCATTGACAATGAGACCGAGAAAGAAACAAGTGCTTCTTTATAGAGCGATTGACCTTTAAACAACATTCCTGAAATGGGATTCAAAATGGAAATCTGTTATGATCTGCTAATGAAGTGGCAGACATATAAAGCAATCTTTTCCTATTTACCTGTGCCATGCCAACTTCTTGGCGAATAGATATCCATCAGCTTTGTTTTATCCAAGCATATTTTGGCATCACGCCATAGACCAAGTTTTGTGTAAATGGCAGCCAAATCTTGCCATGCCGCTATCTCTAACTTTCTTTCTGCTACAACCTACAGGCAAGGGGAAACTTAGCCTACTTCTTGTGATTGGACCATGTTCACTTCTACACTAAGGATCAGGATTCAGAACCAGAGTGATTACCAATCGATAAAAGAATACTAACTGCAAAAAAATGCTTATAAGAGACTTAATTTAGCTGTAAATACCAGGTATTAATATGTTTAGCGCAGGTAAGGTCTTTCTAGTATCAAGATGGCTCAGCAAAAAAATTTTTAGCAATTTATATTCCTAGTATTGAAATTTTCTAAAATTCAACACAACCCAAAAAGCATGCACTATCAACTTATTATAAAAGGTCATAGCTCAATGATCGATTATGCACCTGAGATTTGAAGATATGTGCATGATCAGGATTTTTGGCTTGAAGATCTCTTTGTGCTTGAATAAGAGACAACAACAGTCTGTATGTTTCAATTGCTTGCTTGGGATGTTCCTGAGCAATTTGAAGTACGGCTCTCAATCTAAGAAGTTCAAACTGATCATTTTTCTCAGCCTCATCCAGAGCAAATCCAACAACCTTTTCAGCATCCTTAAAACGTTGCTGGGCAGAAAGAACAAGGGACAATAACTTCCAACCTTTCACTGAGTTACCTGCTTTGGATTCGGCATATACCATTGCATTTTCAAAAGCAGCGTCTATATTCCTCTGCAGCATATTTTCTAGTGCAAGGCTATATACAGCTTCTGGTTCGTCCTGCCTATTAAGAGCAGCATGGTTAAGAGAGTTCAAAGATTCTCTCTGGAGGATAGTCCTTTCAGAGTCGGACAAGCAAATTCTCGCAGCATTTCCATAACATACACCCAGAAATTTGTTGGCTTCACACATGAAATGTTGACTCTGATCATCATTTACCAAGTTAATCACTTTTCTGGCAAAATCAATTCCTTGATCAGAATGCTTAGGATTTTCGGAACAAAGTTTTGCTCCCAATAAAAAGGAACGCATGTGTGGCTTATGATTCGATTCTGAAAAACTAGCAACCTTCTTTAACAGGTTTATAGCTGCTTCATTCTGACCTGCTGCACTATAACAAAGAGCAAGAAAGTACCACCTATCAGCTCGGTTATAGATGCCAGGAAGGACCTGCTCAACATGCTCAGCTAATAACTCGAATTGTCCAACAATGGAAAGTGCATAAGTCAGATGATCAATGATTTCCTGATCCCACTTGATTTCTCCATGGGCTATCTTACTCATGAGAACCAATAACAATAGAATTGCTTCCTCTATACTACTGCTGGGAGTAGCTGGACCCCATGCTTGGACCTGTAAAGGAAATTTTGCTTCAGCTGCACCATAGAGTAAAATGGAAGCTAAGTCTTTTTGCACCCCAGCCAACCTCTGTGGACCTAAATTCCATGGTTTAAACAAAGCTCGACGATATGAAGTGATGGCTTCATCAAGCAAGGCAGCCTTTATCCACAAAACGGGTAGCAACTCCAATGCTTTATGAAACATTTCCTCCAGTTTGCAGTCTTCACCAATGCCATTAGGCATACCTTTTGGAAATGCTGATTCAACTACGTCCAAAATAATTCTGCACTCTTTTGCAGCCTCTGATATATAGAAAAAGTATCAGAACCTAGCTTTAAACCAAACGCAATCAATAAAAAATAAAACCAGACAAAATTTTGTTTGAATATCAAACTAAACAATGTTTCGGTCAAAAAGAAAAGGAGAAGATATATGTAATAAAAGTTGATGCAGTTCTTACTTCTTAGAGGTCACAAGATGCATTAGACTTTCTAAACTGACTGGTCCACACCCAGATACAACTAATATTGTATAAGCATTGATGTATAATATCAGTTTAAGCTACCAAGTGTGAGAAAAACACCATACCTCGGAAATGCCCAAGCTCCTCTAGTGATTTTGCTTTGAGTAAGATTGCTTCAACAAGTAAACTCACTGAATGCATGGACATGATGCTGGGAGGCACAATATCCCCACCTTTGGCACGAGGCTTTCTTTGCCTGGTTCTTTGGACAATAGCCCTAATCATTTTCGGGGTCAAGCTTTTTATATCGATGCCTTGGAACACCTGAAGAGCAGCATCAAAATTCCCTCTCTGGAATTCCAGCCTCCCCAACAATGCCCTGGCTTCCTGTACCTCAATTAAGCAAATATAGTCAGATAGATATACTCAGGTACGGGCTAAATGGCTAATAAAACGGATAACAAGTAACAAAAACCACTCGTATCCAAATGGATCTATAGGTGAAATTACTGAAAAGAAGCATCAAATCACCTCATAGTTCAATGAGAGAGCTTCTTTCAGAGTGGACTCAGCTTCATCCACTTGAATATCCTCTATTTTAGAGTCCCATTCTCCAGTAGTTCTGGATGAAAGACCACTCGCCGAGAAATCCCTGGTGGCTAGTGACTCCGGCGACTGCGGTGCATCTTCAAATTTGAATTGCTCCCCTGAGCAAGCACACAACATCTTTCTTCAGAGCAGAATTTGGAATTCGTCCGGTGGAGTTAAAGACGATCAACCTCGAGTCAATTTTTTACCTGGTTACACAGATGAGATCAAAAGCCAAACCGGCACCGAAGAAGATCAAAAGGCCCTCTAGAATCCAACAGTCAATTAAAAGCGATGATAATACGGAAAAAATCCATTATGCATAATGATTATTGATTACTAGAGATAATCCGTTTCAAACTAAAGCGATTATGCTGATTAATCGACTTCAGAAATGAGCCTGTACAGCACCATGTGAAAAAGAAACGTACAAATTCCATGTTACTTTGTTTCGTAGATCGGCATTTTAGCATACAATTGTAACAAACAACGGATAACAGTTTAATGCGCAGAAAAGGAAATTCAAAGCATAAAAATGGAAACACGGTAAAAAAAATTTAAAAATAAATCAAGGGACAAAAGGAAAGTTTCAAAAGCGACGAGGAAGAAGGAGACAAATGAATAAAACTGAAAAAAGGGCAAGTCACGGGGAGATGAAAGAGGCGAGACATTCAAGACAGAAGAACTTTGGGCATACCAAAATAACAAGAAGACGGATAATTGATAGGCAGCCATCAAATGAAAGCTACGTCTCCAAAGAAGCTTCACTGTAGCATTTATTCATCACTTTCAAGCATAAACAGACTAAAAATGAGCTGTATTTATAAGATGGTAAGCAGTAAAGGAAAAAAGAGAGCTGTGTAACATACAAATTAAGTTGAAATCAGAGGGAGAGATTCCAGGAAGCAATGATAAGGGTATGGGGGGGCCAAATGGAGCTAAAGAAGAGGGACAATGGAGGTTGCAGATGGGCAGAGGTTCTATTGTATTTGAAGCAGAAACATTTTTAGGATTTTGGATTTAAATCTCAGATATGAATAATTTGAATTTAATGCCTTTTGTTTTGTTTGTATTTGTGGCGAGCGACATGGGGCGCTTCCACTCACTCCAATGCTGAAGTCCCCAAAATACCCTAAGCTTGGTGGTTATCATAAGGAGACTTTTTGCCCATTTTGCGTGATATCAGAAATTGTACTAAAAACGTTCTACATTATACCGTTCTTGCTATATGTTCGGTGTTTCTCTTGCACCAGCTGCATATGTTTAAATCGAGGTTTCTCAGATTTGGGAAATGATACATTTTTCATTTTTAAAAATCGAATAAAATAATAATTTTTTAATTGAATAAAATAATCTTATCTTTTATTTTTAAATTTTGTATTATTATTATTATTATTATTATTTTTGTTAATTTAATAATAAAATATTTTTTTTTAGAGTGAATTTGATTTGGGGAATTGAATGAAGAAGATAGTTGGAGAAAAAATAATATATATCCTACAAAATGGAGTTTGAAGAATTGAAAATGGGAAAATTGATTAGATTTGTTTCAAACACTTTGAACAATTATTTAACATCTACTTCCTCTGTTTAAAAATATTTGTCACTTTAAAATGATTATTTTATTCATTTTTTATTTATCGTTTATCATTGCCAATGAATTTTTCATTATTTTGTCAAATTATTATTGTATTAATTATGAGAGAAGTTCGATATTGAAATAATTATAAATTTGTGGGTAAAAAGAACAAAAATAAATTGCGAAAGATAAATTATAAATTTAATCTTGTAATAATATTTGTATTACTTTTGATGAAAATGTTAGAGTGATAGTTATTTTGAAATGAAAAGTAAATAAAGTTTTTTTTTGCCAGTATTCTTGTGTTTAATAATAACATTAGTGATAAGCTTTAAAGCTAATAATTTAACTGTTTTTAATTTTTTATAGACTAAATATTAATAGTAACAAATGATTATCAACAAAAGCTAGAACTACAAAACAGTAGATTGTAAAATATACACCAGAGAGACTTTTTACGGACAAGGGCTTTAATTTTTAATGCTTGAAGTTAAAATACAAAATTTATTGCTTGTTAGATAATAAGTTGTATATATAATGGAGTATTAATTTGGTTAACCATATTACAAGCAAGCATATCTAAAATAAAACTGAAGTCAAAGGTTCGAGTTGTTTTATATTTATAATTTGATTAATGTTTCTAAATTGAATTAGGTTGGTTAGTTAATTAAGGAATTAATAGAATTTAATAATATAGGTGTAGCATTGGTTGTATTGATGGTATACTTTCCAAACAACTAACAATATTTATTCACAAGGCCATTTTTCATAATTATGCATATAATATTCATCAATTTATTAATTGCAAGTTGACTAAGTGTAAATTTAGGTAATATAAAATTCATCAAACAATTAAACAAAATATAAATATGAAATGTGCAATCACAATCTCAGTTGTAGCCAGGTTTGTTGAAATGATATATCATTCTTATTCAATAATGCTTCTTTGAAAAATATAATAAACATACATCATTATTTTTGCTTTCCAACATATAGCCTCATACATGTAGCGATAAATTTGTATTAATGGTAAAATATGTACCTCCGTGTTAATGGTAAAAAAATTTTACTTTCTCCGAAGTAGTAGAATGTGAAAAAGGAAATAAAAGGTTTTGTGGCTTTATAATGTAAATCAAATGGTAAAGTAAACATTAATAGCCAAACATTGTTATTTCTATGCAGAAGTAATTAGAAGGATTCAGCAGATATATGCAACGTGATTGGCGGTATAAATATTCCCAGGGATAAAGCACCTTTGTTGGAGGGGTTTATATAGAAAGGATGATTGAATTTTACACCAAGAAACGAATACTTTCAAAGTTAGAAATAAAATTTTCAACATACATATCACCATGTGTACCACTTTAGGTGTCATTCGTGTACCCTAGCATAATGTAAAAAAACCGTCTTTAAAGAGTATATATATTTAATATTTATACACGTGAAGAAAAATGATAGCAACGCAGAGAGAATAAATCAGAGGGACAAAAGCAAAATTCTACAATGAGAAACATAATGTCAACATTTTCATTCCATTAACTTGCTTACCATTCTACAAATAGGGCCTTTTATAAATTATAACAAACAAACTCATGATTTCTTGTTACCCAATTTTATAAACCTCAATCAATTATCATTCTATGCAAATTCAAGTATAAGAGCAACATTGATGAATTATTATGCATGGTATATTATAAAATAAAATAGATCCCGTTATAATTTTTTAAGATTCCATGTTGAATCCATATCCATAAGATCCATTGGATTTAGAAAATCTGGTTCATTGTGATCTCTATTCATAAGTTCGAACTTAGCCTTAGTATCGAACAGAGCTTCAACTGAGAGTCTTTATAATTCAACAGCTGGAACTCGCTGGTTGAATTAGGTTGAGATTCAGTAGAATCCTATTCATAGGAGCTCGGGTGGACAAGTTATGGCTCCTATTTTCTTTGAGCCGAAATTGATGCAAATTTGATCTAAAGAGTGGTTGTTTGTTCCTCTGTCTCCAATCTTAAGCTCATTATAAAACACCGTTTCAAATCAGCAAAGTATTTTTCATACCCATCGATCATCAATCATTTTCTTCAGCTTCTTTCTCAATTGTTTCTTCTAGAATTTTTTTAATTTTTTCATTGACAACTACCTTTCTGTTGAGATAGTCTCTTTACTCGTATGCACAATTATACTTAAATATATTAGAACCGGAGTTCTTTCTCATTAAATACATTAGAACCGGAGTTCTTTCTCATATACTCAGCCTGTGATGTCAGCTGGTATTGGAAATATCCGGTCCGCTCATGAATAGCTCAATCAGATCAGAGTATCTAATTCAATTTAAGTAATTGAACTTAGTAAGAGAATAAATAAGTAACCTTAAAGCATCAAGAGGTGTCTCAAGTTGTTCTTAAAAACCTGTTATCTCCCTGAACTTTGGAAATGACTCGTACCTCATCTTTCAAAAAGTGCATTGAACAATTCCTTGAACGTCACGTGTCAACTTCTAGTTGGTTTAACTTTTCCAAGATTTCATCACTATCTAATCAGAAGTTGACATGTGATGCTCAATGAGCAAAGTGATGCACTTTTTAAAAGTTGAGGTAGTTATGGAGTTACTTTGAAAGTTCAGGAGATATCAAGTTTTATGGGACAACTTGGGGAACCTCCCAATACATTAAGTCAAATAAGTATAAGGATCTTATTGCACATATAAAGTCTCAAGTACAATTATTTTTCTCCATAAGTACCAAAAGTGATATTTTCCGCTTTATGGAAAATTTTAGATAATAGAATTCATTTTCCTTTCTTAAGTTACCGTTGTTGTCAATCTTCCTACGTTGTAAATGTCGTGGAAATTGACTAATTTCCTATATATCATAATTTAATCTTCGACTATATATCAACTTTCAGAGATTCCATTAATTACCGTGTTTTTTTATTTTAGGGGCACAAATAAAGTACATATTCAGATTTGTTCTATGTACAGTTTCCATTTTTTAAGCTACATTTATAGATACGATGAGGATTACTTTACATGTTTTTTACAATTATGTAAATTATGGAGATATCACAAACTCACACTTAATCTCCCAAACAAAAAAAATACACCTAACAATATATCATGTAAACACTAAACTCATAGCTAATTTGGCTTTGGCACTACTTTCAACCGAATTAGTCATAATAGTTACCATTAAACGAATTATTGAAATAAAAACGATACCAAATACAATGATACACTAGTACCAAAAGAAAACATCATTACAGCACATAAATTACAGAAAAAGCAGTCAAACAAAAACATTACAGACGGTGTGGGGTGTGCTTAATTAAACTGCTAATAACATCATATTAACACGTGACTACTTCTCACTTTGATATAAAAAAACAAACAACTTAATTATACAAAAATATTAAAAATTTATTAATTATGAGTGCAAATGTGAAGCAAAAGAACAAAGAACATCACGTGCTTCTAAATCAGATGAAAAAAACACTGCTACCATTTTCTGAAAATTTATCTTGTCCTTTTGTTCTGCAATTTTTGGTGGATTCTGAGAGACTGAATTGGTTTCCAAATTCTGCGCTATCATCATTTCAATTTCATAATACTAATTAATTACCAACCAAATATAATTAATTAATTAATTATCTAACAAATACTGCTATTTTTAATAGCTGACTTAACCATCCAACTTCCTCTCAGTCTCGCATATTTAAAAGACTTGACACACCAACTTCACCGGTCTTATTCATCCCTATTATTGTTTATTGCCTTTTCTTCTATTACATTTGATATCCGATTCAATTTGGAGTAGGTGCTAAACAAGGATCAAATGTTTGGGTTAAAAAAGCAATTGTCCCACATTAGTTGTCATGGTAATTGAAGTGGAATTGACAGCCTGTTAGATTAGTTTTTGGGTGAGGTCTCCATGTGTTCTACATAACATGTAAAAGTAAAACTATACTCCAGTTTTTGATTGGTGCCAATCTTTGCCCTACCACTACCAAGAATAAGTTCTTTATTTTTCACATACAACCAAAATTTCTCTCCTAAAAAAATTCACATTGGTTATTTTGATTTTATTGTTGATAACAACCCACCTTATAGCTCATAGCCCACGAGGCCCATGTGGTCCAAGAGGCTCAGTGAAACCAATGATACAGAATAGCAATCATGGCAGAATCAGTATACAAGAACGGTTAAAGCATTACAGGAGCGGCTACCTCCATGATCTGAGCTGTTTACCCCATGATCAGGGCTCGCTATAAATACTACTTCATTCAGAGTTACTCGGTTACGTTATTCTACGATTCCCAATACATTCAAGCTACCATATTCCCCCCCTTGTGAATTAACTTGAGTGTCGGAGAAGCTTCGACGGAACTCCAACCGAGCCTATCTAACATATGTTTGTTTTGCAGCTAACCCGCATTTGGATCGCTCGACATCAATTGTTAATATGTAATATCCATCTATAGAGTGTTCAAGGTTATTTGCAAATAAACTT